>JAHBCN010011461.1:0-29174 GCA_019359885.1 Listronotus oregonensis
GCTCTTTCAAATGAAATCTAATTTATCAAAATTGGTTAAGCTGAAACAAAGTTATTAAATTTTTTTTAAATGTACATTTGCTCCTCCTCCCTTCCTATATTTTACAAGTTAGGGAAAAACGCTTAACAGAAAAAAGTTGCCTTATTTTACATAGTTTGTAAAAAAACTATTAACGGCATAAGTTAATATAGCATATTTTTAAATAATCAGCGTTTTTAATTTGGTTCTAAGTCTTACGCCCTCTAGCGGCAGAATTAGATACTTGAAAATAATTTTCAGCATTTTCTCAAGGCCGATTTTACTATAAATATTTTTTTCAGAAAGCTATGCGATGAGGGGTAGGTAGGTAGGTAGGTTTAAAGTGAGTGGACTTTTTACGCCCTCCACTGCGACCGCTCGGTCTATTGTGGCTCACACCTTTTTATATTTCTCCCAATAGGATCGGTCTTTTAATGAATCCGATACCACGATACTGGTGTCGCTACCGGACACGAGCACAATGTGTTCTGATGTTTTCTGCTGTCGCCTGGAGAGTATGACGAGCAGACGATTAGATCCATCATGCCCTTCTCTCCCGGTCTAGTAATGTGGGTAGCTACCAGGCCCTTGTTACAGGAACCAGATGTTCTTTCTGAGGCCGCATTTCCGGCCTTATCCTATGAAAACGGTCCTTACCGCTTTCTGTTTAAAGCCAGGGAACCCTTGTTCCTATAAAAGCGGTTCTGTCCGCCTTTTGTCGAGAATCAGGGAATCCTTCCTAAGGACCTGTTTGTTCGGAATGGATTAGTTCTTCCCCGTGAACCAGGCGCCGGTGACTTCAGGGACACCTTACGAAACGGATTTACCCGTTTCGGTCGGCGCACCTTTGTCTGCTTGTGACCTTGAGTGGAACCTTTTGAAACGGATTTATCCGTTTCGGTCAGCGCACCTTTGTCACTTTTTTCCTATGTTTGGAGCTAGGGAAGTAATAGTCCACTACGGCAGAGCCCCGCTTTACCGTAGTAAGGCTAGATACTCTGAGAGGTCGCCCTGTATCTCAGAGGCACCGTTGGAGACACCTGTTTAAGGCAGAGGATGTCATTCACTCATCAGCACGGTATGTTAACACCTTGAGTTAAAGCCTTGTGTTCATCTTACCTTTGGATCTCGTTTTATACGCTAGCCAAGAGAGTTGCCGATTACTAGCAACTCTAGCGCATGTTCCAAAAAATCCTACTGGGCCCAACCACAACGACGATGTGTGAACACAGCGATGAGGGGTTCTCTAGATATCGCCGGAGGACAACCTTATCAGGACGCCCTGTATAACCTGCCTTTAAATTTAAAAAAAATACTTAAAAAGATGTTAAAAGCAACATAATACTTAAAATACTTGTTAAAATCACAATATAAATACATTAAATACATATACCTTTTGCACAACTCCGAAAACAAGGCGACTATAATTTAACAAATGACGGGGCAAGAGAAATTATTTTTGCAAATTAATGCATTGGTAATAAATTTATTTTAAGCTAAGATAATGAGAATTTAATATATTATATTTTTTTATCTAAGAAGCAATTATCTATTTACCCCCAGGTAATGTGGAAGACTCTCTAACTCTCTTGCGATCGCGTTGTTAAACTTAGCAATGGACTTAAAAATGTGCTAAATTTAACAAAGAGGTAAAAATAAAAACTTCTGGCAACAGGGCATGACTTTTTTTATGTTAACTATTTGTCAAAAAAAATTGTTTTGAAATAACACAAAATAATTACCTTGCAGAGAATAATAAAAAAAATAGGTTTGGCCGTCTAACAAAGTAATTTTATATAATTTTTTTAAAAAAATTAGTACAATAGATAGCTCACATGACTAATACTGCAGAACTTCGGGTCTGGTGCCTTATAATTACCAACGAATATATACTTAAATTTGGTTTTAATCAAAAGCTTACCTTTTTAAAATACGGTAAAAAAAATGATTGGGCAATATTTTTCCAGTAAAACACTGATGTTTTATTTTGCGTAATTAAACGCATACAAATAGATTCTTTCTACATTGACATTACCATTTGTCATTTTCAAATTTACGTATTAGAAAAGACCCGATTTGGCAACTCTGCACGCTTTCATATAAATATTTAAATTTAACCTCAAAATAATTTCTTGACGTTATCTAGCATAAAGAAAAGTTTTCGCGTTTTTACATTATATGAAGAAAATCAAAATAAACTCGAAATAAAAAATTAAAATCTAGTTCATACAAAAATTGTTTTATCGAAAACTACTCTAGAAAAGGTAAGCTCTGGGTCGAAAATTAAAAATCGATGGTACTTATATGGCACTAGACCTCAGAACTTATTTAAAATTGGGTTTTTTAACCGGCTCTTTAATACAATTCCCACCTCCCTACAGAAATGTTATTACTTACTGCTGTTTATTATTTATCGTTTTTTTTTTAATAAAAGAATTGTATTAATTTTATTATTTTACACTGTTCCCGTGACAAAAAGTGCCATATACAATAATTGCCATTTTTTATTGTTAAACTTTTTTAATCGGACCATGCTCTAAGGCGCGGAAAAAAATTTATTACTAGAAAGCTACTCAGATTAGAGAGGCAGTCTTGCAACTTGGTCGTGCGAACAATGTGCGTAAGAGAGAAATAAGAATAAGAGTACAACACATCTTTCTCGCTCTACGTGCTGATTAATCAGCGGGGATTGGTATATATCATGTCTACCAATCAGCATGCAAAGCGGGATATATTCTTCTAAAATAAGAGCACATAGTTACAATTAATATTAAGCTCGTAAAAAAAAATCAATTAAATGATTAACGGCAAAAGGTTATTATTGGGGGCTCTTTACCGCCCGCCGAGAGCGAATAAGCTGGAGAACAGTATTATAGAGTTTTCCGACAGTTGGATAACATTTTAATTGGAGGTGACTTTAATGTTGACTTTATGGAAAGTGCTACAAAGGGTACCACTGTATTTCAGGTATTTTTAATTAAATACGGACTATCTCAACTTATTACGTAACGTACAGGCATGTCTGCTACTTTCCCAAAATTATAAGATCTAATATTTACATCATCTTCTTCTACGATTTGTAATACTAATGTTCTAAATATGTATAATATATTGAATTGCTGTTCTTTGCGATTTAAAATTAACAAAGATGCCTAAAAAAATTAAATTTTAAACCAGTAGAGATTATAGCAAGAATGATTACAATACGTTTCTGAATGATTTCCACAGCGTGTCCCACGCAGTTCTTGCCATATGGGAAAATTTTTTACTGACAGTCGAAACAAAATCATTTTGATGTAGAAAAGTTCTGCTTATTTAAAAACTAAAAATCCCTACGCAAAAAGTTTAAAAATACCAGCAGTATACAGAGTAGCGACAAAAACATAAAATTTATCCAAGACTAAAGTACCCTTATTTTGCAATATTCAAAGAAAAGTTATTTAAAGGAATTATTTAAAATTAATTTTTATATCTAATTACGAAATTACAGCCACCTACGAAAAATATGTATTTTTGTATTTCAGTAAATCAGAACGGAATAAAAAGTAAAAGCTTTAATATAAAACAAATTAATGTATCACTTATAACAAAAGAAAATTAGTATAATTCAAATTTTAATATAGCCACCTTCTTTTTCCATGCATTTTTCTGTTAACTTGGAGGATTTTGAAACAACTTTTCTCAAAACAACTTGAGGGATTTCTCGAGCACACTGGGTTATTTTTCTTTCTAAGCTATCGATATTTCGAAATGGTCGGTGAGAATACACTTTTTCCTTTAAATATCCCCAAAGGAAGTAATCCAGTGGGTTCAGGTCGGGTGACCTCGCCGGCCAATGAATTTCTGAAAATCTTCCTATCCAACGCCCCTGGAACATTTCCTGAAGAAATTCGTTAACAGCTCGAGAACTATGGCATGGCGCACCATCATGCTGATGGTACAAAGTATTTCTAATGTCACGTGGAAGGCCATTAATAAAGTCAGGCAACTGATTTCCCAAAAAATGAAGGTAAACATCCGACGTTATATTACCCCGGAAGAAAAATGGGCCTCACAGTTGATTATCTAAAATTCCGCACCACACATTTGTCTTAAAAGAAAACTGATCCCGACACTGGATAACAAACTGTACAGCGGGTTAGCTGTACTCCACCATCGATAGTTCTGGGAGCTAACAACTCCATTTGAAGTAAAACAAGCTTCGTCAGAAAAAATTATTTTTCTATAAAGATACGGGTCGTCTGCATGCATACCTTGATACCAAGCTGAAAAATCAAACCGAAAATCAAAGTCTCCAGGATGCAATGTGTGGACAAAGATGGGTTTATAGGGATGAAAATTATTTGCTTTAAGAACTCTTCCATTCGTCTTTCATTTTCAGGAAGTACTTTTTCCATATTTCTCAAGGAAATCTTGGGATTTTCAACAACGGCTTGGATAATTTGCAAGTCAAAATCTTTATCATTTTCGACCTGAACTTGATTTTTTTTATTGAATCTGTTTTCTACACTTCCACTACCTTTAAATTTTGCCATTATGTGTCCAACAGTTTGATGAGATACAGATATTTCAGGATGCCTTTCATTGAAAATCTCAGCGGCTTCTCTAAAGGTTTTGTAGTTGTCACCCACAATTAAAACAATTTCAATCTTCTGTTCCGTGGTTAGTTTTGGAGGCATAATAAATCAAAATGATAAATGGATAAACTGAATTTATAACTGTACTTCTGACTAGAAATAATGTCAGTGTTTATGTCAGTTATTATTGGCATAGTTACCTTCAGGTCCGATAATTACCTTTGTTAATTTTTGACAAAATTTTTTAATGTAAAATAAAAATACCCTTTTTTTCGTAGGTGGCTGTGATTTTGTAATTAGATATAAAAATTAATTCTAAATAATTCCTTTAAATAACTTTTCTTTGAATATTGCAAAATAAGGGTACTTTAGTCTTGGATAAATTTTACGTTTTTGTCGCTACTCTGTATACTGCTGGTATTTTTAAACTTTTTGCGTAGGGATTTTTAGTTTTTAAATAAGCAGAACTTTTCTACATCAAAATGATTTTGTTTCGACTGTCAGTAAAAAAATTTCCCATATGGCAAGAACTGCGTGGGACACGCTGTATAATATCACATGGGATGTCATACATGACGATGATAACGTAGGCTATATGTTAGAATTTTTTAATAATTAAATAGACAATCTTTTTAATCGACACATGCTCCTATTAAAACATCTAGATTTACCAATAGCCCTGCGCTGTGGTTAACTAATAACATCAAATGAACAAAAACGTTAAAAAAGAAAGCTCGTTTAAAATATAATAAAGTAAGTTTAAGCTTTTAAAAATTAAGTAATTAAACAGAAATTTTAAAGCAGAGTATTAAATTTTTGTTGGTAGTTTGCAAGAAAAATCAAACGTTTAGTGCTCTAAAATTGGATTACTGAAACATAAATTTGCATACCAGCCGGTTTATGAATAAAAAACTTTAAAAAAGGGTTTTTAATGTTCGTTCCATATATTTAAAATGTAATTTAGATATCGTTTTTTAAATAATGATAAAATCATATCGTTCGAATCTAGATTTAATAAAAAATACGGATTATATCAACCAAAATAAATTTAAAAATATTTTAGAACTCGGTCTAATAGTAAAAAAACTTTTAAATTTTTGTTCTTCTAAGTTATTTGGTGATCTTATTAGTCTTGATTGTATTTAAATTTCTTTTGGTTATTGTTCATTAATTTTGGTTTGTAGTAAAAGTTAGCAAATTAATCTGTCAACGCCTACTACCCAGAAAAAGTAGACATTAGATGACTTAAACCGGCTAACTCTTTTATAGGTTTTTAAAAAATAAGGTATTTCACACTCAAATGGATACAATTAAATTGAAGAACATTACTGGTTAATATTTTAAGAGTAAGAGTACAGTGTGCCAAAATTGAATGAAAGCCGGATGACAATATTTTGAGCATTTGTTAAATAGGTTTAAGGTATGTGAATATTTTATTATTTAATATATATATATATTTTTTATATATTAAAATAATTTTTCTAATAGATATTCTTATAGATTATGAACCTATTTTTTTTTAATTAAGAGCCCTTAATAATAAATTTTTTTAACATTCTTTACAGTAATGTGATATGTAAAGTTCTGGCGTAAAGCCAACTTGTTGAAAAACGTAAATTTATTCAATTGTTGCGGTGCCTTTGTTCTAGCAAAAATGTCTAGTTTAGATTTTATAGTATACCACATAAGCAAGGTATAATACAGTGACTGCAGGGACAAAGTACTTTTTTGCGATAATTAATTATTTTTTTAGGGCACATTGAATAATTAAAAAGCAGTTGAATAAAAAATTTTGTTTTCAGGAAAAATAAAGAAATTCGAACGCCTAGCTCTGTAGATTTTTCCCAGCTTGCTTTGATTCCTCCACTACCATGCTTCAAAAGCCCAATGTTTGGAGCTGTTTTCACACTTTACCAGATTTATAAAAAAATTAAAGAAATACAAGCTGTAAAATTAAATTTAAAGTTTAATAATTCGTTTACTAAATTTAAATCGGACAATTACACTGAATACATATAGTCCTCCAAAATATTTGAACTGCGTTCGCTTTAGCCACTGTGAACAACATATTCTGAACAATTATTTTGCCAAAGATCAGCTCTCCAACTAAATAAGGGTGTGAGTTATACATTTTTTAATAAATGGTCAATTTCATACTTTTCGCTGCAAAAATTGTACCAAAATTAACAAGTATGATGACTTAAGAAATTGAATACTAGAGTGGAGGATACTATCGTCAGCAAAACTATGAATGGGATTGATTGTGGAAGAGAGAAGATCGTTAATGTGTAGAAGAAACAGCGTGGGTGCCAGCACTGAGGCCTGGGGCAACCCAGCATTAATTTGGTAGCTGGAAAAATGACCAGTAACTGATATACGTAGATTAGAAAATAAACTAGCCAAGAGCAGAGCTTAGGTGGAAGACTGTCAGAAGGAAGTTTGTTAAGAAGCCCATCATTCCAGGCCTGATCAAAAGCTTTGGATATGTCAAGAGCAACAATCTGGGATTCACCAAGAAACTCAAGGGACTTGTTCCAGTTGTGTGAGACAAAGGAAAGAAGATCAACAGCTGTGGATCTACTGTGACGGAATCCATACTGTCTATCATGTAAGATTTTATGTTTTTCCAGATACTTTAAGATTTGGGAATTAATGAATTTTTCTATTACTATGCAAAAAGCAGAAAGAAGAGATATAGATCTATAGTTAGAAGGGAGAGTTTTGGATCCTTTTTAAGGGGCAGGTTGCAGCTTTCCAAGTATTCGTGTCGTAAAAGATTCGAAAGAGGCGAGTTAGGATGGGTGCAAGCTCGGGAGCACATTTTTTTTAATACGATTGCTGGTATACTGTCGTAAATGGGCTAGGCTAGGGCTATGCCGACTTGGCCGTGCCCCAAGTAAGGCCAGATCCCTTTCAGGAACCAACCCCGACAAAAACCACCCCTGGCCGCGCCCTTCAGAGTTTGGCCTCGACCGAGAACATATCAAATCATGACAACAACGCGGTAAAATCCAACAAAATTACAATAGTACAAAATATTGTCATTAGGGCTGCAGAGAAGCCTTATGCCGGTTGTGGGAGTGTCGGGAATTCTACGGCAGGTCCGTGGAATGCCGGCACGCCCCCGTATATGGCCGAATTTGAGCTTCCTGTTAGCCTAAACCCGATTCCGCCCAAAACGCTAGCTAAAAGGCGAGCCGAGCGGGAGGCTTTTAAGAAAGCCGTGTTTCGCGGGCAGTTTGGAACCGCGTCCACTGTTAAAACTAAAACCAAAAATAATAAGCTAATTTTAAGGGCCAGGCGCAATCAGCTGTCCGGTCCCTGTCTAGTAAAAAGGCAAACTAGAAACCCTGAGATGAAAGAGTCGATAGCAGATATCACGCGCCTAACATCTCAGCCAATAGAAGTAAATCAGAAGATGTACCTGCCCCTGTAAATATTGTAAATTACATCTTTCGTAATTTATTGTCATTTAAATTAGGTTTGTAAAATATCGAAATCATTAAAAATTGATTGGTAAAAACGACATAATAAAAGTTACATTTAAGTACAAAATAATAAAAAAAAAATATTATTTAATAAGGCTATATTTTTTGCTTCTAGCCTTTATTTGTAAAATGTTGTTTCTGGAATTTATAATGTTCAAATAAAACCTTCATTAATATTAGGGTTTGGAAAGTAAAGCCTATATCATTTTAAAAGTGAAACACAGCAAGAGATAACCGAAATGGAATAACGAAAAATATCGATTTATTGTTAACGAAGCACGGTGGTATAAATTTGTAATTTAAACGCCTCAATTAAGATGTATGTAAAACCAAAAAATATCTACATTTTAAATAAAATACTTTCATTCTATTACGATGACAAAAAAATGTTAAATTCTGATTTTGATTAATTTGAATTTTTTTTATAAATCACATCTAACACAAGTTTTTATTATAAATCAAGACTTAGAAACAAGCACACCAAAAATATCTAGAACACAATTGTGTTTTAAGCACTTTAAATATTATTATAAGATAATTTTAAATTACATAGCTTTATTAGTGTTAAAATAAAAAAGAATTTTGTTCGGCTTAATTTAGAGACATTGTCTCACATTATATAGAGTAGGCTTAAGCTAACAAAAGAACAAAAACAATAATATTTACATGGCTTTGAACCTATAGAAAGTAAAAATAAGTAAGAATTAATGACCTCTGCCTAGTTGAACACAGTTTTTCGGTAAATAAGGGTAAGTTAAGCAACAAAGATTAGTAGTCGAAGAGTAATCGTCAGACAAAGGTCATGTGCTGTTATGTGTACTTCGGATTCTACCAGTTTTTTACCCGCCAATAATGACGACCAAAAACGACGCCAGGGTCGTTATTGTTTGGGCATCGCGACGCTTACAATTTTTTCCCTGGCACGCTCTTAGTTTTGCCCAGTTATCTATTTATAGCATTAATTTAAGAAAACACAATTTATGTTATTTTAATCTCAAAAAATGTCCAGCAGGTGTAAATACACAGTTAATAAAATTGTGTAAACGGCGTGTCTTAAACATTTAAAATTAATTTTTTCTGTTTTTTTTTATGTTTAATATTAGGGACAATTTTTTAACATAAAAATTTGTGTGGTCAGTCCATCACTAGCAAATATTAATCAAAATTAGCCCCGATGTACCAGTATTGTTGAAAAATACCCAAAAATTGCCCAACGAATAATTTATTTTTGTAAAATGTGACATACAATAGAGTGGTTACATTTTCTTAGTTCTAAGTCCAGAAATAACGAGTTTCATATACAAAATTTAGCCCTCCTTTAACCCCTCAGGGATTTCAAATGCGCTATCACTTTCTATTTTTCAAGGTAATCAGAAGCCTAACTACCAGCTCCTATATTTACAAGTTTTAAAATGGAAATTTGTATCTACAAACTTTTTTTTCTTGGGATGAAATTTCAATAATAATAAAAAGAATCACGTTAATTCTAATCTAAGAGCCTACATACCCATTTTTATTTTTTTAAGGTGAGAAATGGCTAAGTTCAATTTAAACTTTCATCCCCCATTCTACACCTTTAGGTGAGAGTTTCCTAAAATACTTTCTTAGCTGACGTCTCCTACTCATAATCTACCTTCCTTTCTTTCAAGTAGTTTTCAAAATGTCGTGATTGGTCAGTAAATTAGTAAATTAGTGAATCGTGAATGACCTATTGTTTTTATATAGATAGATAAGAAGTTATTAATGTAGGCTATAATTTTTAAGTAAGAAGTAAAATAAAAGTATATTGGTTTCAATTTTTTATTTTTATTTTATATCCATTTAATACTTCACAAACCAAAGTTATATAACCTTTCCACTAAATTATTTATACGCTTAAATAATCGAAACCACTGGAAATTTTGCCCGTAGAAGAAACTGTTAACTTCTTTTGAAATCCTCCATTGTTGTAAAATCCACGAGACATACATTAATTACTACGACCATTTTTAAAACATTTATTAAACTAAGGAATAGTTGTTTTTTTACTGCTTTTAAAAAGTAAAAAAAAACTAATTCTAAAAATAACCTCACTAATACCTAACTTTTAAGTTCTGTTTCTTAACATAAAATAGGTAAAATGGGTAAGTTATAATTAAATTTTTAAATACCTAGTTTAAATAAGACTCTGATGTCTCTGATCGAGTTTAATAAAAAAATCGTATTTATTAAACTCAACTGAAATTTTTAACCATTTTTAGCAGTTTTTCGCAATTTACTCAAAATTTTGAGGGTATATGGACCAAACGGACCTTGGATTTAAATTTAGCGCATCAAAATATATAGGTATATAGATGAATGAGTCTGGTCAAACGCACAGACCACTTAATTTTTTTTGTGTGCCGGTGTAATTTTTTTTAAATTTAAAGTTTAAATCGTTGGCAACTATATCGTTCTTGTCTTAAAATTTACTTTACAAGTTGAGATATTAGATTCTTATGTATGCATTATACAGGGTCGTCTAAATATATAAAACAGAAGGTAAAATAGTAGTTTTCTTTTTTTTCCGATAAAATCTAAAAAAAAATACTTGAAATAAAACAAAATAAATACGATATAAAATATTTTATTTTCTTAAGAGGACACCTTTTTAACAGGTCCGTTTTTGAAAAGGTCCCATTTTTTCGATTCTAATTTCATATATATTTCTTAATAAGTTTTCGTTGCGTGGTTTTCTTTTCCAGATCTGTGGGGTGGATTGCATTGGCAGTTCCTTTTTTACACATAGAACTACCGTTTTTTAAAATTATTTGTAGTATACTTCCTTAAAATAAGATAAAACGGTAATATCGTTTACAACCGTGGCGTTAAGTGGTTTGTCTAACGGGAAGAGCTCAACATACGAAAGCAAAAAAATAGCCTACATCATACATACGATTTGAGTAGGTATCTGTCCCATTTTTTTTTTATTTTTGGCAAATATAAGTCATATTTAATATTGCAATATGAGCAAATACACACCTAGTTAATTTTTAAAAATAAAAGTCCATTCGTTGGCTTTTGTCGTCAATAAATTTTGCAATTATTTTTCATTAAAGTTCAATATGTCACTAATTTTACGAATTGTTTTAGCCTTAGCTTGGTAAATACATGATGGTATATTTGTTTTTATCACAAGTTTAAGACTAACTAAATTGTTTTTATGCGTGGCACTATTAGTCTAGGAGGAATCGGCGCATGAGTACAGAAAACTATTCCACCTGAATTTTTTCATACGATCCCTTTTAAATTGCCCTACTGATGATATAAATGCATGTTGCCATGGCGCCACCTGGTGTCCTATTGTTTAAACCGACATTGATTAAACAGTTGCAAGGAATTGTTATTTTTTAACCGGACAATTTTTTTCATGTTCTTTATGGAAATACAAATAAAAAAGGTTTAATGACTTTTTACGACAAAGTTAATATTTTTGTAGATACAGTGCTTTCATTTCAAAACGAACCACACTAAATATCTTTAAAAAAAACACTCACCAAAAAAACAAAGAAACACGTCGCTTTAGATATACAGGGGGAAGTTTAATTTCGTATTTGATAAAATTTTATCGGTCACCTCCTAACCTCCAGTTAACCTCACTTTGATATGTCAAATGGCAACCCCCATAGTGTGACACATCATTGTAAGCGGCATGAAATTTGCTATCCTACAGTACTAAGAAACTTTAAATCGATGGACGTAGAAGCGACTTAGAAGTAAAAATGTGTGTTAATTAGTTTATCGTGTTCAAATAATTTATTTTATCAATTGCTCAAAATGTGCGCCGTTATTGGCGAGACAATAATAAAGTCTGTTTTGAAATTCTTTCGAACCGTTGGGAAAGTTTGTCTGGTAATACCTTCTTGCATTCTAGTGTAATTCTACATTTAAGTTCTTGAATATTTGCAGGTGGCGTTTTGTACACTTTACTTTTTAAATAACCCCAGAGGAAAAAAGTCTAGAGGAGTTAAGTCTGAGACCGTGCTGGCCATTCGATGGCACCTCGTCTGTCTATCCATGTGCCTGAAAACTGTTCATTGAGCCACTCTCGAACTGCTAAAGCAGTGGGGAGGGGCCCATCTTGCTGGAAATGCAAATTATTTTCACTGAGTTCCATAGCACCATTTTCATCCACCTGATTTTTCAAACTGATTTTCCAAAGATTGGACGATAGAAGGGTATATCGCATTTTCCAAAAGGTTCAGATACAGTTGCCCAGTTAAATTTTCTTCCAGAAAGAATGCCCCGATAATTTCGTTTCCATAAATACCTGCCCAAACGTTGATCTTCTCTGGAAATTGAGTATGTCCTTCCTGAAATATGGGGGATTTTCATTATCCCAATATCTGCAGTTATGTCTATTAAGAATTCCATTTAAGAAGAAAGTTGTTCGTCAGAAAAGCAGATATTTTTGATCAAATGAGGGTCTTCGTCAATTCGCTGGACATTGATTCGCAAAATTCTATTCTTCTATCATAATCGTCTTCGTTGAGTTCATGAAGAATTTGTATTTTGTATGGAAAAAACTTATTCTTTTTCAAAATTTAGTGCACGGAACCCGTAGAAATATTGGTCAGCTTAGAAACTTTTGAATAGACAACGTCGGATCTATTGCGAACTGTCCTAGTACCTCAACCTGGCGTGCTTCGTCTAAAACCCTTTCATTAGTACTTTTCTTGTTGCATACAGATCCAGTTTCTTCAAACTTACGCACCAATTCCATTACATATTTGTCCACGTTTTATTTTGATGCCTCTATTGAATACTCTGGCGGTTCTACGCGCGCATCGATCTTCAGCCCCATATAGGAAAATTATTTCTATTCTCTCTGCTAGAGTATACACCATTTTAAAATCAAGATTCTTAATTTTAAACTAACGATGTCAAAATGACAATCCTAACAGTAATATTTAACTGGTTCCTAAACGTCTTAAAACTTGTGCTATTGCAGTGTTTTGCTGTAGCAGGTAACACAAAAATAATAATTGGAATGAATGCACACTAAAATAGTCTGCGAGGAATTTCAAAACAAGTTTGTCTCGCCAATAACGGCGCACATTTTGAGCATTTGATAAAATAAATTATTTGAACATGATAAACTAATTAACACAATTTTTACTTCTAAGTCGCTTCTACGTCCATCGATTTAAAGTTTCTTAGTACCTTAGGATAGCAAATTTCATGCCGCTTACAATGATGTGTCACACTATGTTGCCATTTAATATCAAAGTGAGGTTAACTGGAGTTAGGAGGTGACCATAAAATTTATCAAATACGAAATAAACTTCCCCGTATATCTAAAGCGACGTGTTTCTTTTTTTTGGTGAGTGTTTTTTTAAAGATATTTAGGTGGTTCGTTTTGAAATGAAAGCACTGTATAAATTTTTAAAAGTTCGAAAAATCTTAAATTTGGTTACTTTTGACCCATGAAAAATATATATTAAAAAATATAAAACATAAAAAATATATTTTTAAATTCTTTATACAATAGTAAATAATTTCCTTAATTAAGATTTTTTTTTATTGTTTATACAGGTTTCTTGATTGTTTATTAAGCGCGCTCACAAGTATGCGTCCCTTACCTTTAAGTATCCCCGTCTCTCTGACTCATACGCGTCGGCTCCTCCGTGTCCTGAATCATTATTTATCTTTTTTCATAAAAAACTAGTAACTTTATCAAAATTGTTAAAAAAAAGCAATGTTATTAATAATTTCATTATCTACAATTTCTTTTTAGAAGTTTTTTTCCTGAAATCAATTTTACAAAAGTTAATAAAGCTTTATTTTACTTGTAAGCGCGCGTAATAAACAATCAAAAACCTGTATAAACAATATTTTTTTTTAAATCTCAATTAAGGATATTATTAACTATTGTATAAAAAATAAATTTTTTATGTTTTATTCTTTTTTTAATATATATTTTTCATGAGTCAAAAGTCCCAAAATTTAAGATTTTTCGAACTTTTAATAATTCGTACCTCCAAAAATATTAACTTTATGGTAAAAAGTCATAAAACTTTTTTTATAAGTATTTCAATAAAAATTATTAAAAAAAATCCGGTTAAAAACTAACAATTCCTTGCAATTGTTTAAACGATTTCGGTTTAAACAATATGGCAGAAGGTGGCGCCATGGCAACATACTTTTATAATATTGGTAGGGTAATTTAAAGAGGATCGTATAACAAAAATAAGATAAAATAGGTTTCGGTACTCATGCGACGATTTTTCCTAGCTATACGTACTTTTTATTTTAAAACAAAGATGCTTCGGGTCATTGTCACCGTCTTTTGTACACATATCTTTACTTCTGAATAATAAAGAGATGGAACAGAAAAACGATTTTTTCACATCCACAAATTTTTTTTAAATATGTCTGCCAAATTTATGAGTCAACGATTGCATATTTTTACATTTTGTTTGCACCTAAACAGCGTTTTGTGTTGGCGTTGAACATCACATTATTCCTTATATCGAGTTTTACTTCTTAAGTAAGAAACTAATAGTTAATAACTAAATAACCACAAGGTAATAATAATATATATTTTTTTCATTGCTCGTAAAAAAGGCCAATTATTTATTGTTTTTAACGCAAAAGTGGTAATAAACACATAGAAATTAGCTGATGGGCTTATATAAAAAAGTCCCAAAGCAAGGTGTGGCGTTTGTTGTCATGGGATCCGCACGTAAGTTGCATAGTCTAGGTTTGTGTTTTTAGGAATCCAGCCGCACATCAAAAAAAATTAACGGTCTAGTACGAGGGCTGCCTGATAAAAACGTATGTAATTCGTGCAGTATAGTTTGTATTAAATGTTTGTTTTCTTCTAATTTTATACTTATATTTTTTAAATAAGTATTTGTATAAGTATAAGCTTATTTTATTTATTTCTAGTAAATATAAAATTACATATAAGCATATTTTGCAGGTTAATGATTTTTTTTCTGGAAGGTACGCACCTCCCAGCTCACCCTCACTAGCCGCCACCAGTTAACAATCAAGTTAATGAAACTTTTTTTTTGCATAATAAAGAAGACTCTCAAAATTCTTTGAAAATCTCAGACCGTTGCTTTTGACAAATCTTAAATCTTGGACGAGATCTGGCATATTGCTCTTCTTTAATAACTTCTATTCTACAGCCTTTCACCTACATTTTTTTCTTGGCTCTTCAGTTTCTCCGTTCTAATTGGAGTATATCAAGTCTCCTAGCTTGTAGAAAATTAATGCTTAGATTTTTTCAGAACCTAGTAAAATTTAGTACGTGCACCAACCCTACTTTTTCTTTACATTACCGTCCTTCCCTTTTCCCCGGGTAATAATATTTCTACTTTTACTAATATTAGTGCCCTTTACTTAAAGTCAGATTCAAGTGTAATATAGTAGTAGTGTAATATCACTTTTTCAGGATCTGTAATTAATATGGAATCGGGGGACCAAAAATGTTGCCCAGTTTGTACAATTTGATCCCCAACTTACAAATGGCCAAGATCTATAGGAAAAAGAGTCATAAAACTCTAAGGGCTTTCGAGGGAGTAAGTATTTCTTACCTTTTAAACATTTAACTTTATCAACGAAGTGGTGGAAGCATCGTTAAAAGATAAGGATGAAATAAATTAACAATGAATGAAAAATAAAAATCTTTGGCAGCAGACCAGATTATTAAATATTTAATGCCAACTGTCAACAAAATCGGTTAGATATATAAAAAATAATAATAACCTTGCACGAAATATAAATAAAAAAGTAAGTTTGGCACGCTTACAAGTTAATATCATATATTTTCTTTAAAAACAAGCACTAAGAGAATGCAATAAGTAAAAAAATATTTAAAATTAATAAATGCTGCTAGTATTTATTGTAATGTTACGGACTTAAGTTAGTATTTAGTTAATAGAAAGGTAAATGGTTAAAATTATTTTATTTGAGTTAATAATTTATTTAAAATAGGTTTCCTTAGCTTTTCCCTTTTTCGACGGCCTTTGCGGATTATCCTGAGGTTGCTGAAGACATCTATTTTACACTTTTCCTACATCCTGTAGTAAAAGAACTCTTACAGCTAATTCTAGACTTTTCCAGACTCTTCCATTCTTTTCCACTTTACTATAAAAAGCACAAAGGAAGTCCGCAAGGGCCAGTTTTGTTTTGTCTTTTGAAGAGATAAGAAGTTGACAGACAGTTAAAGGTTAAAGAGTTGTCATAATTAGGTTACGTTGAAGTGTTACCATAGAAAAGTTTGTTAACCTGATATCCAATGAAAAGGTGTAGAACCAGGATCAGTGTTTTTATACGGGGTGTCACGGACCAATGATTAAAGCACAAATTTTCAGAAAAAAGAAGCAAATGTCCTTATTTATTTATGCATTTACTTTATTAAGAGAGAGAGAGAATTTAAAGGTTATAAAGGGCGCATCAGTGACTAAGACTATTTAGCACCCTTTCTAGTGTGTTTTTTTTTTAATTTAAATGAGGTGCAGGGCGTTTATGTGTTTTAAGAATAATATTATGTTTTCAACATTTTTGCTTGAAGGTTTCAGTGCTTTTTTGATGTTGCTTTGATCGATGCTGAAGTGGAGTCTTGTATTTATCAAAGCATAACAAGTTATCATCAGGTGTTCAACAGTTAAGGGGTTATTGCACAGTGGGCACAAAGGATGATTTTCAGACTTTAGAAGGTATGAATGGGTGAGGTATGTATGTCCAATGAGTAAACGATGGATAATGGTTTGCTTGCGCCTAGTGAGGAATGGGGTAATAGGAGATGTGGGTAGAATTTCATAAATCTTTTGTAGTTTGTTGTTATTTTCCAGTAGGTCCCATTCGAGTTGAGAGGTATTGAGCTTTATCTTTTTTATTATTGGTATGAAAGCGCTTTGTGAAAAGATTTTGTCTATGTACGGGCTGTTTTCGTTTAGGTGATTTGCCAGGTAGTCCGCCTTTTCATTTCCATGAATACCTAAATGACTGGGTATCCATATAAAAGAGATAGAGAATTTTTTTATAACCAGTCTGTTTATAATATTTAAGATGTCAATAATTAATGTATTGTCATTAAATGTGTTTTGTATAGCTTTTAGTGAGCTCATTGAATCTACCCCAGAACCCATTTGTTATATGTTTGTTTATTTATTGCATTTAAAGCTTCTTTAATAGCATATAGTTCTGCAGAAAATATACTGTTTAGTTTGTTTAGTTTGATGTTGTACGGTGGTATTGATTTAGAGAATATAGCGCAGCTAGTATTTAAAGACGTTTTGGACCCATCAGTATATATTGTGTTGTATTGAGGGAATTTGTTATGCAGGATTTCATAAAATTTATTTATGATGATAGAGGGTTGTGTGTCTTTTGTTGTATTGATGTAGGTCAAATATTATGTTTGGTGGAGGGTATGTCCATGGTGGAATACATATAAGAGTGGGTTATAGAACAAAGGTAAAGGAAGTTATTGGGTAGAATAATGTAAGAATGAAATATTTGTGGGAAAATTTAGGTTGGTTCTGTGATATTTTCAAGTAGGTTTGAGTTGAAAAACGTGTTGTGCATAGGTGGTTGGGTTTGCACCAAAGTTTGGTAGAGTAACTTAGGAGCATAGTTAAGCGTCTAGTGTTAAGAGATTCTGTCATTGATAGACATTGTAGGCTAGGTATAGGGCTTGTGCGGAATGCGCCCAGTGCCAGTCTGAGGCAAGTGTTTTGTATAGATTCCAGTGATTTGATGTAGGATTTCCGAGCTGAGGCGTATACTGTGCTACCATAACCTAGTTTTGATCTTATAAGGGATTTGTACACATTAATTAAATGCCAGGTATTGGCTCCCCATGAGAGATTGGATAGGCATTTGATTATATTTATGTCCTTTGAGACATCTAGTTTTGAGGTCAGTAAAATGATCCTTCCAGTTAAGTTTATTGTCGAATGTGAGTCCTAGGAATTTAAAAGAAGCTACCGTGGGAATGTTTGTTTCATATATTTTTAGGTTTTGTGTCTTGTTACATGAGTAGTGTTTGCAAAAATGGATAACATGTAATTTTGAAGGTGAAAAAGGAAATCCAGGTAAGTAGGACCATTTTTGCAGGTTTAGTAAGCATTATTAAGAAGTCCTTCTTTATTTGTGTAAGTTAAGATGAAGTTTTATAATATAATTTTAGTTTTAAAATAGAGTTTACTGCAAGAAGCTGTGCTCTATAGTGCATTACTCAAGCTTCAAATGTAATGCTACCTAAATAAAATAATAATATATAACAAACATTTATTTTATAAAAAAAAAAATATATATTGGTCACCCAACCTAAGTGCCTGTTTTTGAAAAAAAAATGTATATTACTTTGCTAGCCTACTAAATCTTTTTTTTTAATATTTTGTACAAGGTTGTTAATTCTTTTAATCTTCCTTGCCGATTTAAAACGCAAAATCCAGAACCAAATTATTTTTAGACAAATACTTAAAATTTAAGTGATGGCCTGTTGCCAGGAGTTTCCATCTTTTGTTTTTAGGTATTTTAATTTATTGTTATATTTAACGATGTTTTCACCCATATTGGTATATTGATCCCAAATGCGATAAATGCGACTCTAACTACTTTTGGCAGACTTGATTCCACACAAAAAAAGTTGTTTGCATTATTAGTGATCCACTTTTATAAAAAGCTTTCTCCAACGAATGTAGAGAGCATGTCATCTTATATTTCCATGGCTTTTCTTTCAAAAAATAAACCAATATAATTTCTTTTCTAGCAGCTACTAATAGAAAAAAATGCCAATTATGCATTTTTCGTAGTCTATCTGGAAAAACCCCAAAATTTTTATTTTGTGTGCTCCTTTATTTCTAAAGTATTTAGTCCGTAAAAAAGCTGCCTGTTTTGGTCTTGCCTTTTTTTAACCTTTTATTCTTTAGAACTCGTGGTAATAAACTGCCTCTTATTTTCCTCAAATCATTTACGGTACATCAGTATTTAGGCTTAAGGTGCATGACCAAAGGTAAAAAACCCTTCTTAAAAAATTGGATTATTTGTTTTGTTCTTTTCCAAATAAACTTAGGAACCGCCACTGTCCAAATAAAACATAGCAATGCATGACATGGCATAAATTTCGTCTTCGTTGTGCAACTGGTTGTCCCCTTTTTTGCCACGTTATCTAAAATATTCTTTCCAAATACAAATTTGGGGTGAAATTATTGCTACGGCTCCACTTGACAAATTTATGTGTTTTATACAAATAAAATCTGATTAAATATAATGTCTTGCTATGTTACGCTGTTTAGGCGTAAATAATTTGGGGTTTCGAAAGATTATTAATAGCTGATATAATAGGTCATTTGGAAATTAGGTTTTCGTTTTGTTATGTTATCATAAGTATGGTAATTTCCTTTATAAATAATATTACCGAATTTCTGGAAAGCTAGAAGCTTTGTTTTTATAATGTTACCCAATTAATTAATAGCTTAACAGATTGTAAATATGCATTATATTGTTGTGGCATATTTATTTATTAAATAATAGTATTTAAGTTTTTTCGCTAGACGGAAAAACAATTAGAAAACACTTTTAAAAGAATTTAAAAAAGCAGTCCACGGAAACAAATCGGTTACCGCTTTCAATGTATCAAAAAATTAAAAGTATTTAATATGTACATTATAATTTTAATCAAAATTATTTAAATTTTGCTTTTAAAATTGTACAAGTTTAAAAGCAATTTAAAAATAATTATGACAAAATGTCAATATATAAGCAAAGAAGATGGTCATATAAAAAGGGGGGGCTAGAGGGTATACGTGCTAGAACCTACGCCAAACAGGGCCATCTAAGAGTTAGAGAAACATAGGACTTGTAATATCATGTAACACTTAACTGTTAGTTTTTGAAAATGAAAATGTTTTTTTGTAAATAAAGAATAAAAGCAGCTTTTTATTAGGTAAAGGTTTTAAAAATATATTTAAATAAAAATTTACTGATTTTTTGTAATAAAATGTAATTACTGAAATCTAATGGCTATTTTATAAAATTAGGTATCTACTAGAACTTGGTAAGTGAAACATAAACAAACTAAAATTATCTTTTTTTATTACCTGGTTATAAATAAAAAGATAAAACCGACGATTCGTGTCTTTATAAAAGAAAAATTAAAAAAATATTTGTCTAATATATAAAATTAATGGAAATCAGCAAATTTTTTATAGCATTTTTTCCTTGCCATTTTTGTATTTATATTATTGTTATTTATTTATTTATAGAGAGTTAATATTATTATATAAAAAAAATAAATAGTTCATACTTACTATTTTCTTCTTTGTGTCAAATATGTTAAAACTTACATGAAAAAAAAATATAGTCGTTAAAAAATTATAAATACTCTCAAATAGTGTTTGTCATTTAGACCCTAAAATAAAATATTCATTGAGAAAATACTTTTAAACAATTAAAGATGTTATGCGAATATAAAGGCACCCTTGTATAAACAATTAAAACAATGGTCTGATATCTGTGCCATTATGGCCTACTGTTTTTAAGAGTTGAAACAGACATTAGAAGAAGTTCGTGTCACTATTCTAAAAATGTTACTGAATTAGTTAGACTTAATCTAGCAAATAATGTTAGGACATAAAACAGCCATATATTTTGTAAAAAATAATGGTAGGTTTTAATAGCTAACTATTTAAATAATAATTTGCTTAAACACTATACAGGGTATTATATAAATTTCGCATTTTGCTGACATAAAAAGAAGTGTATGTCACATTTCTAAAAATGTCACTTTATTTGGTAAACCTAATCCAGCAAATAAGGTTAGGACATAAAACGGCGATATATTATTTAAAAAATAAAGGTAGGTTTTATTGGTTTACCATTTAAATGATAATTAGCCTAAACACTATACGGGATATTATAAAAATTTTGCATTTTGCTAACGTTAGAATAAGTGTATGTCACACTTATCATAATGTCATTGTATTTGCTAAACCTAATCCAGTAAATAAGATTAGGACATAAACCAGCAATATATTATTTAAAAAATAAGGGTAGGTTTAATTAGTTAATCATTTAAATAATATTTTGCTAATGTTATAAAAGGTTTTACATAAATTTTGCATTTTCTGACTGAAAGAAGTGTGTATTATACGTCCAATATTGTCACTGTAATTGTTAGACTTAATCCAGCAAAAAAGGACAGGACATAAAACGGCGATACATTGTTTAAAAAATAAAAGCAGGATTTAATAACTAACCATTTTAGTAGTAAATTACTTAAACACTATACACTTTATTTTATAAATTTTACATTTTGCTAACATTTGAAAAAGTGTGTGTCACACTTCTTATATTGTCACAGAATTTACGGTACTCAATACATTTGCATGTAATTTTTTTTGCTTATAAATATTGGCATTTTATTATTTGTGTAAATGCTCAAATTTCGTCGCGGCGACAGACTAGTCTATTGTAACTCACACCTAGAATTTTTTAGAGGACCAAACGTTCTATTCAAGCTAATTGTATGGTTTTAGTGTGTTTTTTAAAAGGTAAATTGCATACAATATTGCTTAAAATTAAAATTTAAAGGTTTTCACTGTACAAACTAAGGGTATTTTATGCACTTAGTTGTTCCGACCACTCTGCACATAGTCTAAATTTTGTTTCAATATCAATAAATAACAAATATTAATATAATTGGTAGTGCCTATTTATGTGAAAATTAAATGTTTGTATTTTTTTTAAACATACTGTGCAAAACAATATAATTGTGTATTATTTTTATTATGTCTTTAACAACTTACTTTATGGTCATAAGCAATTTGTAAGCTAGAAGAGATTTTTTAAAAGGTTGATTCTGTTCGTTTTTTAAGCAAACATGCGATAGAGACTATTTGTTTTAGGTAATAAACCATGTCTTAAACCCTCTGAGATTAGTAACCTCTTACGACATATGCTAAAAGTGTCATAATAATCTAATAAGATATACGTTTATTAACCTGCCTATCTCTGCCGCCAGATAGATACATATATAAAATATTCACACGCAGAGACGGTTTAGTTGAAATAGAGCAATTGCATTTTAAGTATGTACACCATTAGGTGCTTCAATTTTAATTTAAATTAGCCAATTGTGAACCAGATTATTGTGAAATTCTAGTTATTTGAATTAAAATAATTTGTTCCAATTTAAAAATTAACACCGAAATAGATTTTAAATTAATATTTAAGTTTAAAATAGTTATTATCCTATTAATTTTTACAAATCAGTGTTTTCTTAAATTTAAACAAACACGGCCTAAGTGCCGTGGGTGCCGGTGAATGTATAACTCATTGTTGTCAAAATTCGTCAATGTTTTATTTCGGCATCTTTAAGACAACGCGTACCACCACGAACTTTATACAAATAATTACTTTCTTGAACTACCCTCCTTTTCCATTAACGTCTAAGTAATGTCATCCAGACTGGGCATACGGTTTAACGTAGAACCATACCCAACAACACACGGTGCTTAATAAAGAAAATCAAAGAAGACCCATTAAAAATTATTTTTTATCGTACATTCCTAGTTTTTTTAAATAAAATTAAACACGTTAGTAATAAACTTATCATTTGTACTACCTATAAACAAACACAACATTATTAAATCTTAAAAAATTGAAAATATACAAAAACTAACAAAATAAATTAAAATATTTCTAGTATTTTAATAAAGAGAGCTTGTTCAAAAAAATCTAAAATAAAAAAGTGCATTTATTTTATCAAAGAAAGATAACTGCGTGCCTCTAATCGTTAATTTAAATAATACTTGGTTACCTTTGCTTGATGCTGAGGTAATTTTAGAAAAACCTAAAATCAAATACCTTACCACCATTCCATTTTTTAGAAACAATAAATATACCTCTCATAACAGATGATTATGTCATTTGTAACAATACGTTATAAATAAAAAAAAAATTAAAATGTCTTATATGTTTAAACTAAATTGAAATAATTTTAATTAATAATTAAGCTTGAGTAAATTCTTTAGGTTATTTTTATTATGAAACCGGTGCCTCCAAAAGGTCAAAACATTTTTAAATTGTTAAAGAGGTTCTTTGTTTCTTTCAGTTCGTTTTAGGCGATTTGCAGGTTCGTAAAGGTCAGGGCTAGGACAGAATTTGTCACATCTGACTAGTATTCAATAAGGATTTTCTGATTTATGAAAACGTTACAGCAACCTAAAATATATCTATATTTACTTACATTACCTCAAGTACTCTTGAGTTTAATGATTTATTAGTTTTACCGAGTGCCCACGAGGTTACTTTCCGGTTGCAATTTTTTAATTTCTCAAACGTTAATGATAAAGCTTTGTAAAGTTGTTTTTTTAACGTAATTTTTATGCATATATAAGAAGCTTCCGGTTTCACCGAAAGTGACTGGAAATTTTTGATTTTTAAATGGGACACCCTGTGTACGTTTTATTTTTCGGATTCTAATTTTACGTCCCAATCTACCATTTTTAAATCAAGTTCTGTCAAAACGTTTATTTATATATTATATTTTAATTTTTATTCTAAAGTGCCATGATCTTCCTTAAATGACTCCAAGTACTTTACTTACTTTCAAAAAAATATAAACCTAATTTTTACCTTTTGAAACTTTCTTGACAGAGTGCTCCAAACTTTATTATTCTAGTATCTTGCCCTAGCTCAAAATCTAAAACAGGAATATATCGCTTTAATAACATAACCAAATATAGTATTTCAAAGCGAAGCCAACTCAACGATGCAATAACACTTCGGCACTTTTTTTCATTTTCTTTTAAAATTTTTTGTTTTATTATGGAGGTAAAAGATCTTTTTTGTGCTAAATCGGATATACAATGTACGTTGCAATAAATAGTGGTTGCCATGAAAACACCAGCTAAATAAAGTAGATTGTCGTAAAAACAACTGTTTTCGTGTCTTTAAAAGTTTGACATATAAAAAAGTTGGTTTGTGTTTGTTAACGTAATTCCTACAAATTTAACACAGTTTTCACTTAAATTTAGTAAAACAACAAAAACAAAAATACGTTTGGACATAGAATGACCTTTTGAATCTAAAAGACAAAAATTATACAGGGTGTCCCATGTAAAAATAATCAGTTCTAGTAATTTTCGGTAAGACCGGAAGTCGAAAAAGCTGGTCAAATATGCATTAAATAACGTTTTATTAGAATAATTACAACTACTAGTTTTATTAATAGGTTTGTTCCAACAAGTCAAAAAATCGTCACCGAACGATCACGGTCATGCGCAGTGATTAAAGTGCGTTCCAACAGAGACGTAACAGTTATCGGACGATCCTGTTTGTGTACCAACAAAACTTGGGATCGTTATGTTACGGTTTCAGAACGGTAATTCCGATGCATGGCCTAAATTGAAAACTGTTTGGGCTGACTTGCGCATTGAGCATCTTGGCACTGGATTTTTGATTTTTAACAGCTGTTTTATGTTTATTGTTTCATATTTCATCTTCATATGTTTACTGTTAAGGTAGGATTATGCAGAAAAGTTATGTTAAGTTAAGTTAACAAAAATTAAGTTAATATATATATTAAGACATTTGTGTGAAAATATGCAAATCAGTTTAAAAATAACAATAAAAGTTAGCATACGTAGGGAAAATCACTGTTGATGGGGTTTTCGTGATTTCTATTTTATTGGTGCACTCTCTGGCAGCTGTAATTCTTAAATATTTGTCTAAAAAATATATAATTTTGTTACATTTTTTTTTTATAACGCATGGGGAAGACGAGTTTTTGTAAGCCTATTTTATGATGTTATTATGTGGGAGTTTAATTATTTAAAAAAGGAAACGTTTATTTTATTTTATGATAAGATTAAAAAATTAAAATAAGTTAAGAAGATTAAAAGTTGGTTATCTTTTTAACTTAACTTAATTTTTAATTTATGTGTATAATTAAACCCATTTGATCACATAATGTTTATCTTTTCTTGTGTGACTTTACCTTATTTTCAAGGCCGTAGCCAGTAGGGGGGTCAGGGGGTCAGACCCCCCCCCGAAATTTTTACAAAAGAAAAAAACTATGAATACAAAGAAGTACTACCACAGATTTCTTAATATTATATTATTAAGAAATCTGTGCTACTACTATAGTGAATAATTTTGGTAATGCTAGGTTTTGAGGCGGAAAACAAAACATTGAGTACAAACGCGTGCAGGCAGCGATGTTAAGTTTTAGTTTGAGAGTATCGTAGGTTGAAGCGCAAGGATCGCGGTTTTACAATCTGAGTAGCAGTATTTTTTTAAAATTATACAGGGTAACACAACGAAAAGCTTGCATCCCTATTTGTGACTCTCCTGGTATATTTTGAAAAAAACTTTCGGACACGTCAATTTTGATTTTTAGGGGGACGTCTCTTCATCTATAGCCGTACAATACAAGGTTGGTCCAAAAAGAAGTTATTGCGTTGTACTTTAGATTTTTAAATGGAAACCACAATTTTTTTTTTGGATTCTCCAAAAACTTTATAACTTTTGTTAATAAAGTTTATACCTATCTTCAATCGTTGTAAAGCTATTTACAATTATAATAAAATTCCAGAAAAAGTGATAATAAGGAAATATATCGTAAAAATATTAATCAATTAGTTTCCATAGTAACAAGACATTAAAATTAAAAACAACCCTCCTTGAATTAAAAAAAAAAACAAAAAGCAACCCACAGTCATACACAAATTAAAGGTAAAATAAAAATTAATTTTCTATTAAGTAGGTGGTAATAAATGCTGAAAGTGTTGTCCTCCATGGAACAATAAATATTTTTTTCATATGTATTTCTCAAATTTTCAAGCATGTATGAAATTATTTTTCTACGTTCAGCCGTAATCCGCTCCCGAAGATCTTAAATAGAATCTAACTTCGTACTAAAATCTTTACTTTTCAAATACCCCCAAAGAAAGTAATCTAAAGAACTCGAGTCCGGAGATCTCGGCGATCACTCAATGGGGCCTGGTCTGCCGATCCATTGATTCGGGAAATGCGTGTCCAAAAACTATCGTACTGAAGCCACGTAGTGCGGTGGTGCACCATCTTGTTGGAAATAAATATCATTTTCATTAAAATTAACGCTATTTTCTATTATTTCGGTAATTCGTGGTCCTATTGTATTTTCTAACATGTCCAAGTACGTCTTGCCCGTCAAGTTTCTAGGAATAAAGGAAGGTCCTACAATATGATTTACGAAAATGCCGGCCCACACTTTTATTTTTTCAGGAGATTTCGGTTGTACCTCTCGAAACAGATGTGGATTTGAGTCACTCCAATATCGACAATTATTTCTATTTACAGCACCATGTTAATAGACCGTACACTCATCCGAGAAACAAATATTAAATAACATGATTGCATTGTTGATTAAAAGTTGGGACACAATCGTCTTCATGAAGCTCATGGACAAGTTTTATCTTATACGGGTGAAATTAATTGTCTTTCAAAATTCTCTGTGCTGTTAAGCATGTAAATCCTTAAGAAGTAGCCAGTCCACGAGTGCCTTGGGTGTCGTCAAGTGCTACGTGTTCCATCACTGATAATTCTGCGACTTCATTTCTAACTGGTCGATTTTTTAATGCGGCGATTACGGCCAATATTAGATGAAGATCCAGTTTCTCAAATTTTCTCATTAATTAGCCACATACTCATCGTTAATATTTTTGTCTGAATGTAATGCATTAAAAAATCGGACAGTAGCTTTTGTAATGCCCCCATTTTAATAATAGAGTATTATTATTTTTACCCCTTCTTGAACTGAATAAATTATTGTTTAATATTTATCAGAACTAGGTAAGTTTACAATTTGAAATCAAAGACAAAGTTTTCCTATGACATATGATGACACTGATGCTATATGTTTTCTTGATGGTATCCATGATTATTATTTTTAGCCATGCAATCGATTATTTTAAGTACTGAGTTAAGTTGGTCAAATTTTAAAATAAACTTAAATAACTTTACAACGATTAAAAATAGGTATAAACTTTATTAACAAAAGTTACTAAAAACGTCATAGAGAATACAAAATTTTTAAAAAATTGGGGTTTCAATTTAAAAATCTTAAGTGTAATGCAATATCTTATTTTTGGACCACCCTGTATTGTACGGCTACAGATCAAAATGCTCCCCCATAGAAATCAAAATTGACGGGTCCGAGCGTTTTTCCCAAAATATATCAGGGGTCACAAATAAGGGTGCGACCTTTTTGTTGGGCCACCCTGTATGTAGTACCCTGAAAAGATCACCCAATTTTGCAGAGTCGATACCCCTGACACAAAAGGCTAACCCCCCCCAAAAATTATTCCTGGCTCCGGCTTTGCTTATTTTAACTTAATTTAATTTTTCTGCATAATCCTAACTTTATTTAGCGACTAGCGTGCAACGTGCTTTAGCATTTCCTATTTCCTCGCTTGTTTAATTATTCAAAAGAATTACTTTTTACACCTTCTATGATATTTGGTAACTTTGATCACAAAAATAATAAGCAGAAAAGTAGGGTTATATTTTCAAAACAAAAAATCCAAAGACTTTTGACTTGACAGTCCCGAAAACGATTCGCAAAGCGATCCAACGTTTGTTACTTTTCGTACCGTCACCAAACTATTTTAAGTCCGCGCATGCGTCGAAGCGCACCAAAAAACAGTTCAAAAACGATTTCGAAACGATACCGGATGCTTGTTGGAACAAACCTAATATGGAAAAGAAAGTTGAAAATGACAGTCGAAAAGTAATCTCGTGGGCACCCGGTATAAATAAGATATATCGGAGTAAGGATTTTTAAACCTACGTACATTTATTTTAGGTCTTTTTAAATAAAGACATATGATTTACTTTTAGTTTCAGGAACAA
This sequence comes from Listronotus oregonensis, assembly GCA_019359885.1. Taxonomy (NCBI): domain Eukaryota; kingdom Metazoa; phylum Arthropoda; class Insecta; order Coleoptera; family Curculionidae; genus Listronotus; species Listronotus oregonensis. The sequence continues at coordinate 27,956 of JAHBCN010011461.1, forward strand.
TTATCCTTTTGTAAGCCTGTTCTCCCACAATGTTGGCAATTGATGGAAAAATTACAAGAGACTATTTACCTTTCTTAAAGAACCTCTTACATACCGTATTAATTTTACGAAAAAAACTTACCCCCAAGCAGGCGACCCGTGTTTTATCTCCAGCCGGGGAGACATATTCAGGTAGTAGTTGTTTAGTTTGACATTACTCAGACGTAAATGGGGGTAGTTCATAGGCAGCAACTATTTGCATAAAGTCGGTGGTGGCACTACCGCGTTGTCTAAAAGGTACTGTAAAATGCAATACTTGCATATTTAAGTTCTTAGACAACATTAATGGAACTATAGCCAAATGGGTTAAACATCGAAAAACCCGATACCAACGGTACCCTAGTATTTAGGCACCAATCCTTCGTCGGCTGCCACAAAGATAAAAAAAATGCCTTAACAGGCATTTAAATACAATTAGCTGACATAAAACAAATTACAAGGAATCTTTCTACAATTAATAGTATATTGTGCAACAAGTTTTGAAAAAGACTCTTTGCACACGAGTAGGAGGTTTGTGCACGAGCCGTAGGCGAGTGCTACAAGTCATACGAGTGTGCAAAGAGTCAGTTTCAAACGTGTTGCACACGATACTTTTTCTACGACTGCAGAAAATAAGGATTAATATGCGATTTTTATTATTTTTGATCTTTTAACTTTTGACAGGACTGTGTGAAAATTTTTCATACGCCGTGTAAAAAGTTTTCACACGCTTATGTCAAAAGTAAATGACAGAATAAATCATATTGAAAGACAGAACCGTGTGCAAAAAAAACATATTTTCCTTGCACACATTGTGCGCAAAATACAATTTTCAAAGCTTGTTTAGCGTGTGCAAAACCCCATTTTCTAAAGCAGTCGTATAAAAAGGAATTTTAATTTGATCCACTTTACATCCCTAAAGCGTTCACTTAACGCTACATCGTATTTTATCCCTTTGATGTCAGTAACAGTTCATATAGTAAAGGAGATTATTTTTCAAAAACCCAAAACATTATCCCTTTCCGAAATGCAATATCTAGCCTTGCTTGTCTTTATAGTCGAATAACTGTCTACTTCGTGAAAGTTAAAGCAGCAAAAGAATAAAAATCAAATTAAAGCACTCCGGAATTTGTTTTAAATATTAAAAAAATAACGTGTTTAATAACACTAAAATTATATAATTTTTAGTATAAGAATACTG
>JAHBCN010011462.1:0-28943 GCA_019359885.1 Listronotus oregonensis
TCAAAATGAAAAAAAAAGTAATACATAATATAAGCGGAAAAAAAAAATACACATACAGTTGTGGACAAAATAATAGCAGTGGTAAATTTTCAACACAATCTATTGTAACTGATAAGAAATTCCCTTCGGTTAAAATTAAATTTTAAATTTATTTGCTTATCATGTTTACTTAGTCCCCCATTGAAATGACAAGTTTAAAAAAAGAAGATAAACAAAAAATTTTTTTTTTGAAAAAATCCCAACTTAAAGTTGGTCAAAATAATAGCAGTGTTGAGTGTTTAAGGGGTAAAAAGCCCAAAAAGATCATTTAAAAAATCTCCAGTTTTTTTTTAAATTATTACTTGTAATTACAGTAAAAAAAATTTTGATTTACCATGTAATGGGAAAAAAAACCCCCTGTACCCTGAAAACGAGTTAATAAAAAATTGCAAAGAGAAGGAAAATCATATTCGAGTTAAAAAAAAAAATGGTTAGCAAAGGGTTTTAATGGCAGTCAGTGCCTGAAACACGCGGCCGTGGGGAAAAACCCCCAAGAGAAGATAAGTTTTTTTCCCGAACAGCAGAACCCGTTTGCTTCATCTACAAAGCTTAAGGAGAGGGGGGCGGGGTGTGAGTACTAGAACTATAAGAAGACGACTAACAGAACAAAACCTGAAAGCCAAAAACCCCAAGGAAAGTACCCTTTTTAAAAGAAAAAAAGAAAAGACGATTAGAGTTTGAAAAATGATGTTAAATGGCTTTGACAAAAAGGCGCAACATATTATGGTCTGACGAATGCAAAATCGTTTTATCTGGAATACATGTCAAAGAATTTACATTAGACGCCCTTAGATACTGCATATCAGCTTCAATATACCGTAAAAATGTAAAGCATAGAGGGTCCAAAATTATGGTATGGGCAAGTTTTTCTATTATAGTGGGGCCCATATTTAGGATAAAAACCATAATGACTGCTAGTATCTATGTAGATATTTTACAAATATTATGCTGCCTTATGGAGAGCGATGCCAATTAAATGGGTTTGTATGCAGGAACAATGACCCAAACATACTAGTCGGTCATCCCAAATAATTTATGCACGATAGAAAATTAATGTCCCAGACTGCCCTGCACAAAGCCCGATCTTAACCCCATAGAGAATCTAGGGGGTAAAAAGATGTCGAGCAGGGAAAAACTTAAAAATCAAAAAGCAACTATGGTCTGTAATTCAGGATTCCGGGAATAACATTCCAATTACCAGGTGTCAAGATTTGATTAATTCTATGACACGTCGGTGTGAAGCTGTAATTCCTAATAAATTGTTTACCATTAAGTACTATGTCAATTAAGACAAAAAAGAGTAAATTAATTAAGTTTATAGCATTCTTAATTTTTTTTATATTCATTAGAGAAACACTGCTATTATTTTGTCCATCAAAATTTAAATTTATTAAAAAAATATATATTCTTGCTAAAATTTTTTGTTTCATTTTTGGGGTATAACTCTATTTTATGTATGTCTTTAGGTCAATGTGTTATATCTTAGTTTTGGTATGAATAGAGGATTTATATTTTATTTTCTAGCACTGCTATTATTTTGTCCACAAACTGTAAAAGATATTTACAATTTGGCTTAATCTGGGGTTTGGGGATATATAAAAATAAAAAATAAAAAGGAGAGTAAGCATTTAATTGTAGTCCATTAGTACTTAACTATTGTTCTTCGGGAAATTTGAATCTGGAGTCTTTTGTTTTCCTGGTTGATTGATTGATTGATCAATCAATTTTTTTAAACACATAGTTCCTATTAACTCTCTGTTTTTGGGTTTGGAGGCAAAATTTTGTGTCAGAGCATTAACCCTTGGCCAATTGGCTGTATTGTGTTTTTTGATAAAGGAGCTGGTTGCTAGGGTTAAGGAGTGGATTTTCAGGGGGACGGATTTTGTTATAGTTCTTAAAGCGGATCTTTCAGCTACACTAATATTATTCAAGACTGAAGGTCTCGCATTACAATACAATACATAAGCATATTCCAGTACTGGTCTGCAGATTGATTTATAGATTTTTTCTGCTGTTTTTTTTGCTGATTCCTTTATTTTTGTATGTCAATGCTCTAAAATATTTTGAACGAGCTCTAATCCTGGTTTTAATATTGGAGGTATGGTTTTGGGAAAATTTTAAATTTGAATCCAGGCGGATACCCAAGTATTTGGCAGTGATGTCGGGGCTTACTGGTTGGGGTTGCAGAGTGTAATTTGAGGGGAATTATTTCTTACTTTATGGTTGAAAAGAAGTAGTTGTGATTTTGTTGGATCACTGTTAGTCTCCACCTCTAAACCATTCTTCCATTTGTAAGAACAGAAGCTTGCAGCACATCTGGCCCTTTTAGTAGTTAAACCAAGCGCAATTATAGCTGTATCGTCTGCAAATTGTAGTAGGTAGGTTATTGTAGTTGTTTTACCATATCGTAGCAATAGATATTATATAGGATGGGCGACAGTGGAGAACCCTGAGGCACACCTTGTTTGGGAGAAAGTTTTCAGACAGAATATTGTTTATTTTTATCCTTAATGATCTACAATTTAGAAACCCTTTTAAATTTAAAGTGATAAGATATTTTGGTACCTAAGTTTGTGCAGTTTGTAGATCAGGCCCTCATGCCATACACCGTCGAATGCCTTTTTGATATCTAGGAAAAGAGCTGCAGATTTAAGGTTTTGATGTCTAGTTGTTTGTACATTCGAACAAAGTATAGAAAGCGGGTGAATCGTAGAACATCCATCACGAAATCCAAAAATTTGGGGCATAGGGACTTTATTATGTAATGCGAATTAGTCTGTTTTTATAAGTTTTTCAAAAAAACTTCCCAAAACAGGTAGTAAGGTAATTGGTCTATAGTTTTGAGGTAATGTGATCACTGTTAGCTTTAGGAATATTAATTATAGTACCTTTTTTCCAGATGTTTGAAATATACAGTTATTTAAGCAGTATTCCATTACTTTGATGATATGTTCATGGTTTTTAGTTGAAAGTTGCTTAATTATTTGCCATGGTATGTTGTCAGCACCTGGAGCACTGTTTTTTGTGAGTGCAAAGTGTATAATATTCTTCTTTTATCTATAACAATATTTGGTATTTCATCTCGAGTTTGAAAGTAATTTTCGACCACTGATGTATTGATTTCTTATGTTCTGAATCAAAATATAGAATTTGTTTCACTAAAGTGTTCTGTATAATTTTTAAAAATGTTTGCTTTTTCACTATCGGTGCTATAGATATTTCCATTAACTTCCAATTCTGGCATTGTAGGTGTGGTTTTATATCGAGATAATTTTTGATTTTACCAAAATTCCTACCATGTTCTTCATTGATTTCCCTACATGTATTGAGCCAAGTGTGTTTTTTGTACTCAAAAATTTGTTTCTGAATGTTTTTATTAAACAGATTTATTTTTGCCTTTGTTTCAGGATCAGGTGCTTTTAATATTCTCAATACATTCGTCTTTTTTTTTTTATTAAAGCAATAATATAGGAGGCAAAGGGTAAGAAAATTGTTTCGGATTTAGTTTTGGTGTATGCTGTTCAATTATTGACTGGATCTTAATAATAAGTTGCTTTATGTATTCTTGGCTAATGGCATTTCCATGTTCGATTAAATATGCTTCCAGTTCACTGTTTATTTTTTCATATTTGACTTAGAGTAGTTCCATTTTACATATTTGGATCTGTAGGTATGTAATGAGTATCTATTACTACTTGCATTGAAAGATGGTCTGAGCCAATGTCTGGAATGAGTTTAATATCTTTGATTGTTTTTTTGAGGTTTTTTGTGTACACAAGTGCATCTGGAGTAGTGTTTGCTGTCGGATAAGTAGCTTGTGTAGTCGCCCTTTCATAACCACTTTTTTTTTAAAAATTCTGATAGCTGTTTGTTTTTCCGTCGGTTAAAATTCCAATCGCCAATTATAATCGCATACTTAAAAAGTGAGGCCTTGATAAAAATACTTTCGTCAATTTTGATGATGGATGAATATAAATCAGAAAAATATGGATCCTATCATCTTGGTATGGTATACTACAGTGAATGCATTCATTGAGAAGGTTATTGATAATTGGAGGATTTTCTTTTTTTATATTTAATTTTGGACTTGCCTGTATCATGCTACCCTTCTAGCGTAATTTGTTATTTGATTTCCATATTTTTGGAAATTTTTCCCAAATTTTTTAAAATTAGTACTGGTTTCAGTTTTATTTTTCGTTTCTACTAATAAAGATAAGTCTATGTTGTTATTTTCAATAAAATTGTATAGTTGGTATTTTCTACTTGAGTATCCATTGATATTACCATAAAGAATGTTAACCCACATGATGCTGGAGATTGCTTTCAGTGTTTACTGGTTCTGTAGGGGATATACTATTAGGTTTCTGAAGGTCAAACATAAGAATATAGATTCTGTTCCCAAAAACAACTGTAGTATCTATTTTGTAGTTTTGTATAAATCTGGTTCTTAATTTTTGCAGCAGTTCTTCTCGGTCAACATTCCGGGGTTTATTTAATTTGTTGACATATGTGTTTATAATTAGCTCATGTATTGTGATATTGGAGTGTATTCTGTTGTTTTGGGTTTTTTGTGATGCAATCTCTGTACTTTTTTTGTTGAGGGTATGTATTTTAGCATTCGGGATGCCTTCTATTGGTTTGGTTGGTCTATTTGGGCATTTGAATGACCAAGCTCGATGATCTTCTGCTCCACATGCTAGGCATTTTGCAGGAAGTGAGGTTGGGCCCAGTTGAATGATTTCCTTTACACTTTTCACAAGTTTTTTTTTATTATTGCAATTTTCGGTTGTGTGTGTAAACTGACTACATTTTTTAGGAACAGGGGTGGGAGGTGGAGGGGTGCTTGGGGAGATTGGATAGTGTCTGTTTTTGAAGAATAAGCCGTTGTTGATTAAATTCCCCAAAGGATTTTTGACATGAAGTAATAATACCAATTAATGAAGTTTGTTGTCCTGTGGACCTTTAAATTATTCTTTTGCAGTATCTATGCACAATGGCAAGATTTTCTAAGTGCTGACTGCTTTCTTCATCTTTAATAGATTTTTCTACACTGGCTATTACTACTGAAAAGTGGCTTCGGTTCTCATGCTCTTTCGTGGTATATGGTTGTGTTTCTTTGTAATTTATGATTATTTTGCTACCTGTTTTTAGCTAGTTTGCCTAATAAAGTATATTTTTCAGAGTCTGATTTTAGTAAAAAACCCTTTTTTTTTTTTTAAAATTGTATCTTTGTTGTTGGGACATTCCTTTTCCCAGATTTGGGTATATCAATTCTGTTTAGATTATCATTAGTGTTAATGTAAAAGATGTTTTATTCTTTGTGTATTATTTCTTGCATTTTTAGGGAATGCTGCTTGTTTACAATTTTTTTGCGAGTATTGGAATTTTGTCCCTTTTTCAATAGCATTGTTCGTTTGGCTAGCCCGGGGACGTTGCCACGTTTATACTTTTTGCCGATAATTTCCGGGGATATCCTCTGCTTAGGTAATTTCGGTCGTTTTTCTTCCTTTTCCTTTTTCGGCCTCTGTTGTTCCATTATGTCACTACCATCCTCTTTTTCACTTTCACTCATTTTTAAATGGTCCAAAACACAGTAAATTGAAAAAATTTACGGTGATAACTGTTAGGCACGACTGTCGTTGGAGAACACCCGCGCCGAACTGTACAGTGTCCTTTAAACTAAAGTGGGCTATTCACATATGTTTTTGTATGGCGGATTTGTCTAACAGGCAGATCCATTGTTATCATACACAGACACAGTTAAAAAAATTGCTGATGACATAGCAAGTCTTTATCAATTTTAAATTTGAAGAGTGGATAATTTACAAATTTTAACTGAATCTGCTCATTTCTACATAAATGAGTTTTATAATTGGGAGAGCAGTCCATACAACAGTATAGCTGTGCATGAGGCTAAAATAAAGGGACTAGTATCTCAGGATCATTAAAATCCCAGCATCCCTGAATAAAATTGGAATATAAAAGGTTTATTTTTGTTTAATTTAAGTCTGATTTTTCAGGTACACTAAGCTAAGGTAAAATTTTAAATTTTTGAATGGCACTTGACAAAACTAAGTTTGGACAATATGACAGACAAACATACTTAAGCAGAGTTGCCACATTCAGGAATTTTCAACCCACCCTTTACACCTTTGTTTTTGCCTATACATGAGCAAATACATCATTTATGCATCTATAAAAATCACATTAGCACTAATAATAAAACTGATAATGCTCCATGATATATTTTTCTATTTAAAAGTAACTCTTCTTTTATTTATAGATGTAGAGAATGGTATGGATGGCATTTTCCCCTGAGCTAGAAAAATCATAACCGACAATGTGGTTTTTGCCAAAGCTGTTAGGAATAATTGGGACAAGAGGCATGCTGCAACGTCAGATTTGTCTGATATTTTACCTAAAGAAATTGAAGAAAAAGGTATAACAATACATTTTAAATTTACCCAGATAATTTATTTCTTCTGCATATTAATTTTTTCTTTATTATTATGAAGAATAAAAATAATTATAGTTTAATATCTGTAAGTTTTTTAGTACTTTCTTAACTAAGATCAGACAAAATAGATACTATAAATTATATTTCTTTGTAGGTAAAAGAAGCAGCAGAAATATCTATGGGCACAGAAATTTCAGAGGAGGATATTTTAAACATAATAAACTTGTGTGATCAAATTATTGATATGTCCAGTTATAGAACTCAGTTATATGACTACCTGAAAAATCGAATGATGGCAATTGCCCCTAATTTAACAATCCTGGTTGGAGTTTTTGGTGGGTGCCAGGCGGGGATTTCACATGCTGGTAAGTGTTGACTTTATAAATAAGCAAGAGCAATTTCATCAGATTTTCCAGCTGTTTTGGACCAATAATATCACTGCTCTAAAAATTAATGGACACCTTTTAGTCCATTTGTAACTCTTAGACGTTAATTACATTTGATCAAGCTTACATTTTTTAAAAGACACACATTTTCTCACAATAAATCAAAGAATGTGTCTTTTGATTAATCAGTTATTCCTAAAAAAAAGTTACAAATTAAAAAAAGGACAAAAACAAAGTGCCCAATATACAGGGTTCCCCATAATAGACTACCTATTTTGATATTGAAATAAATTCTATACAAGATAAGTCAGTATTATATTATTATCTTCTATGGCCTTTGGGATTTAAATAAACATATTTTTAATCGAGGAGGCACTGTCTACAAAACTAGGAAAATTGATTTTTGTAAAAGGTCATTTTTCTAATAAAGCATCATTAGGTTTAAACACCTAATTAAATTTTAGTTTTAATTATCATGGATTATTCAGTTCAACAACGAGTTTTTTGCATGAAAACACAAAGAGTAACTTAATTGAAGAAGATGAAGCGACAGTACATACCGCTAAAAACTCTAAAAGGGTTCTGCGAGAAGTGTTTAATGGCCGACTCATTTCACTATTTGGGGATTTAAATTGGCTTTTAAGGTCCCTGGACTTAACTGCACCAGACTTTTTTCTGTGGGGCTATTTAAAGTCAAAGGTTTTTGCAACTTGTCCAGAAAACATCAAAGATCTTAAAATCCAAATTTCTGAAGAGGTCCGGTAAATAGATCAGGTTTTCCTGCATCGTGTCATGAATCATTTCTTGTCAAATCTTAAAAAGTGCATTGAAGTTAATATCACTCACTCAACCGCTGTGTTCACACATCGTCGTGGTGGTTGGTCCCAGTAGGATCTTTTGTAACATGTGCTAGAGTTGCTGGTTATCGGCAACTCTTTTGGCTAGCGTATGGAACGAGATCCGAAGTTTCAAGATGAACACAAGGCTTTAACTCAAGGTGTTAGCATACCGGCTGATGAGTGAATGACATCCTGTGCCTTAAACAGGTGTCTCCAACGGTGCCTCTGAGATACAGGGCGACCTCTCAGAGTATCTAGCCTTACTGCGGTAATGCGGGGCTCTGCCGTGGCGGACTATTACTTCCCTAGCTCCAAACAGAAAGCGGACAGAACCGCTTTCAGGAAAAAAGTGACAAGGTGCGCTGACCGAAACGGATAAATCCTTTAGAGGTGCATCAAAGTCACAAGCGAAAAGGTGCACCGAAACGGGTGAATGTTTCTAAGGCGCCCTGAAGTCACCGCGCCGTTCACGGGAAGGGCCTAATCCATCCTGAACAAACAGGTGCTTAGGAAGGGTTCCCTGAATCCAAACAGAAGGCGGACAGAACCGCCTTTATAGGAAAAAAGGGTTCCCTGGCTTAAAACAGAAAGCGAATAGGACCGTTTTCATAGGATCAGGCCGGAGATGCGGCCTCAGAAAGGACATCTGGTTCCTGTAACAAGGACCTGGTAGCTACCCACGTCACTAGACCGGGGAGGAGGGCATGATGGATCTAATCGCCTGCTCCAAGTACTCTCCAGGAGACAGGACACCAGAACATTGTGCTCGTGTCCGGTAGCGACACGAGTAAGAGGAGATGTAAGAACTTCCCCTGGTATCGGATTCATTAGAAGTCCGATCCTATTGGGAAAAATATAAAAAGTTGTGAGCCACAGACGGCGGTCGCAGTGGAGGGCGTAAAAGTCCACTCACTTTAAACTTACCTACCTACCTAATATCACTCACTTAAAAGACTTAATTTTTAAAAGTTTTGATAATTCGTAGGTTATAGTAAATCCCAAAGAGTGACTTGTAATTAAGTGTAATAAAATGTTAGTTTTATTAAGGTTTTACAATTTAATTGAGCAATTAAAATGGGTAGTCTATTATGGGGAACCCTCTATGTTATATCTCCTTTATTATTAATCCTTTTAAAATATTTATATAACTTTTATACATATAGACAATTTAAAAGTGTATTTTTTGTTCCATAAAATTTTTTGTATCTCTTATAGTTTTTGAGATTATTTTTAAAATTTAAAACGTCAATATCTCAAGAACTATAAAAGAGACAAGAAATTTTATCTGACTGAATAATGTATTTTTACAAGACTTTTAATAACCTTTCTGTCTAAAAACACCAAGCTAATATTTTACAAGTTTATTAAAAAGTGTTCCGTAAATTTTTCTAAGCAGTGTATATTTTAAAAATTTAAATAAAAAAAATTGTCTATGTCTTTTTGCATACAGTATTTTTTTCTGAAAAGGTTAAGTTCTCCATAGTTGCAGTGTGTATAATTCTTGAAAATAAACGATAGTCTATTTTTTTTATATGTGTTTGTACAATTATTTTTTTTAATACAAAAATATTTTTTTAAGGTTCATTAATAAATCTGGCAAAACACCCTGCCTCCACTATACAAATTTTGGGCGCCGAAAAAGCCCTGTTTAGAGCCTTAAAGACAAAAAAAGACACTCCTAAATATGGTCTTATCTACCATTCGCAGTTAGTTGGACAAAGCAGCACAAAAAATAAGGGAAAAATGTCGAGGTAAGTCTGTTTTTTCCACTCAAACATTTAAATAGGGGGATTTGAAAGAAGGGCAGTGTAGATTAAAATAACTATGTATGTCCCTTGGAAAGACAGTAAACCAGAACAAATAATACCATGTATATTCAGGTATATTTTCGAAAAGAATAAACAGGACAAGTGTATGCATCAAAATTTTAAAAATGTTAATAGAGATGATTAAATTAAGGCAGTCAGTAACTAATATTTCAAGTTTAAATATTAAATTTCTTGCAATTATATTGATTTTCAGAAGAGCTACTCTAATTGGTTTTTGGAAAATTTAGTATGTTTTATTAAAAAAGAAAAAATCTTTTTTTTTTAGAATGTTAGCTGCAAAAGCTGCTTTAGCTACCAGAGTTGATGCATTAGGAGAAGATGTCACTATAAATTTAGGAGCTGAGCACAGGGCAAAATTAGAAGCTCGATTGAAAATTTTAGAAGAAGGAAAGGGCGTAGAATAAGTGGAACAGGTAAATAAATCTATAAATTATTCCCTGCCAGTATCCACACTTAAAATAAAAACTGTTGAAGTCTATTTGGAAGTTTTGTGTTTTTTACCAAAAATCTTAGTAAAATAAATGAAAACACGATTTTTTAAAACAAATTTCAAACATTGTATGATAGTTTTATGTACCAATTTTGTGATAAAAGAAGGGCAAGATAGTGTAAATGACTTTAATCTAATGGTCGTATTTAAGGATTAATATCTGAAAACTAAAAGGTCAAAAAAATGTTACTTTACAAAAATCATTGAAATCAGCAAGGGTCAAGAAAAATTAAAACTTGCCATAATTTGAACTGGTTATTTGTGTTTTAAGGTCATACAATATTTTATAAATTTATAATTTGTATAAAAGTGCAATAAAATAGGGTCACCTCATGCAGGTAACATAAACAAATTTAACAAGAATAGAATTTTTTACATAGGAGATTAAAAAACCAAAAACCTAATTTCTTTTTAAACAAATACAGAAAAAGCAAAAAGAAACTTTACCATAAAATTGCACTTTCTTTTATTCAATTAGAGGGACCTGTATATATTAAAATTTGCCTGGTCTGCCCAGTAATTGATAATTTTGACCCTTTAAAAGAATGTACTAAATTATTAAATGAAATAAGAGTACCTAAATGTAAACCTTATTTCTCTTTAATGATCCGCAGAAATACACAAACATTGTGGTATTCATCTAAAACATAGTTAAGATTGCCTTACTTTTCTCACTGCTATTTCCTATGAAATTTTCATTTTCTATTATTCATAATTGATATATTATTATATATTCGGTTACCTAACGTTGCGTCTCATAAGAAGCACCTAATTTAAATATAAGAAATACTTACCTAAAGTAAAAAATGCCGGGTTTGTTACCCTTGGATTTGCAAGACAAAACCATACAACCTCTAGGCATTTTGTTACGATATTATAAGTAACAAATAATAAACACAAAATTATAGTCACAAATAAATAAACACTAATAACCAAAATAAGAAGGTTTTTATCAATCCAAAAAACTACAAAATATAATCACACAAAGCAAAGCAATCGCAATTAATACGGCGCAAACCACAACGAAAATGACGAAACCACAACGAAACATGACATTCGCTTGGAAGGAGAGTTGATGAGACGACGACGGTTGATGGGACAGCGCGGATATAGTTTCATACGCGCCGCGCCGTTGCACCAAAAAACGGTACTCCGGTTCTCATAAAAGTATAATGTGTTGCCTAGCTATACACTGATTTATCAGTGTGTAAGTAGGCAACACATTAAAGTATTTTGTGGAATTTTGTTATTGCGCAGAATCGACGGAGCCCACTCTGACAGTTATTTTCATAGTGGGCTGGACATTTTTTGATCGAATAGGCCATAGCATTGGACTTTCATATACCTTCAAACTTCCTTGGTCAAAACCGAGTACGTCACACTAAATAATTTTTTTAAGGTATTAAATAATAATTGAAAAATTTTAAAAAATTATTGTGTATTCAGAACACTTTAAAGAATTTATTCCCATTGAAAATTTAACTTAAAGTTAATTTTTTAACAAGTTAGATAGTCGTTAATTAACAAAATTGTTTCGAAATTTCGTCTTCATTGTACATTAAAAAAAAATGTTTAAATAATTGTTGTATACATTTTTCACGTCGTGAAGCCCTTTTTACATACATACCTAACCAGATCACGCCATGAAGGTTTACAAAAATTTAATGCTTTGTTTAAAATAATTTTATAACTTTGGCAATATTACTCGGATTTTTCATTTTTTGTCAAAGTTATATTATTATAAACAAGGGATTAAAATTTTTTAAACTTTTAACTGTTAAGTTTTTATATAAGAAGAGCTTCACGAAGCGAAAATTTTTTATGACAATTATTTACAATTTTTAATGTTTAATGAGACGAAAGTTCGAAAACAATTTATTAATTGAAATTGTCTAACTAGTTAAAAAACTCCCTTTAAGTTAAATATTTCGAGAATAAAGTCTTTAAGGGTTCTGAATACACCATAATTTTAAATTTTTTCAATTATTATTTAATATCTAAAAAAATTAGTGTGCATATTTGGGTTTTGACCCTTACTGAAGGCCATTTTTAGCGTTATATTAAAATTATAAATAATGGATATAAAACTCCGGAAGCTTGGACCTTTTTGGAAATTTTCTCCGTCAAGGATCTTTCTTGCAATTTCCGCTATCTCTTATGGTTTTTGAGCTATCATCAAAAATTAAAATGGCTTCTTTTTCCGTTTTTGTTAATAACAATTGCAATTTTTATTGGCAGAAAAATCCTTAAAACGCCTTTCTCAGATTTGCATTCCGCGTCGAATGAGCTATCGCTCATATTTTTGAAGCCTTCTAACTATTTTAGGAAACACACTACTAGACTAGACTGAAAGCATTTATTTATTTTGGTGCGTTAAGCGCATTATGAAATTTTTTAAAATAAAATATTAAAAAACGTGTAAAATTGCAAAAAATTAATAAAAATAGCAAGTTTGAAGGTTATTTTTTGATACTTGCCATTCTGATTTTTTTACCAATTGATTGTAGATGTAAATAAATATACAGTAGACTCGCGCTAACGTGAACTCAAAAAGTTTTGGACTAGTTCGCTTTATCGAAATGTTCACATTATGGAGATTATATTAAAAAAAATAAAATCAAAGAAGAATTACGTTAACGCATCTGTTTATTTAACTAAAAAGAGAGGCATTACTTTGTGTGAACCTGCACTTGTGCACCCCAAAAGAGTTATCCTTTGTCAAGCTATTTTTAGACCAGGCGCCGTTTTTTTTAAAAATTTCAACATAATTTCATCGGGCAACAGCTTCCAGTATAATCCGGTCTTATGTGCGTTATAAATTTGATATTCAGTAAGACTAAGCTGTTGAAAGGTATTTCTCAAGTCTCCGATAAAGGAATTTACAAGTTCGGGTTGCGAAGGCAACATTTTTCCTGCAATTTTAAGCAATCTTACACCATAGCGCCATTTTAATTTTGGAGCCACCCATCGCTTGCATTAAATTTTTTAATTTCCTTTTAACTTCCTTTTTGTAATCTAAAGCCTTGTGTTTAAGCATATCACCTGTGTCTGGCAACTTCCTTTCACGATGTTTGGTAAACCATTTATCAGCAAGCTTTTCATTTTTGGGTTTTAATGTGCATTTTTTTATTTTGTTAGGTCGTAAACTCTTTCCATCCACTTAGAATTTTTTCTCTTTATTTTTTATGACACATATAGTTGATTTGGCTTTTTGACATTTCTTAGACAATGCTGTAACACTCATACCATTTTTATGCTCTTTCAAAAATTTAGATTTTTCATAAATAATTAAACATTTCTCATTATTTTTAACCATTTTGTAAGACATAGTTCTCGGGGCGTGACACTCTCCTGATCTTCCTGCAAACTAAATAAAATAAACATACTGAATGCATATACTGATATAGGTACTAGCAAGTTTAGACAAACCTGAATAGGTTTACTAAGATTTCCCAAAATTCACATTATCGAAAATTGTTTTTGTTCACACTATAGAATTAAAATGGTTATATTTTAGTGTTCACATTATTGAGTTGTTCATATAAACGTAAGTTCACATTACCGCGCGTGTACTGTACTTCTACTTATTATAAAAATAATAAAATGGCCCAAATTGAAACTTTGAATTTTTACAAATATGATGGGCCTTTTTTAAGTAAGATTATTTGGTTTTCTTTTGAATGAATATAAAAAGGTCAATATTTTTGAACAATACCCTTTTTTATGTATTATGAATAGCTATTCTGCTCTTGCGATAATAAAGAGCATATAAAGATATACTATGTTATGTTTTTGAGTCAGTTAAATTTCTATTTTTATATAATTTTCAGTTTATAGAATATAAAATAAGTTATTTTATTAAAAATTAAAACTCTAACATTTCAGGCTAAACCATGTCTAAAAGACTTGTATTGTTTTATTAAACTCAGTGTGCTTTATGTTTTTTTTTTGTTTTAGCCAAAGCTAAGGCCAAATTTGAAAAATACCATGGAGTAAGTGAAGTGAAGCAATATCCCGACGCAGCCGACAGCACACTTCCCTCCACGAGCAAGAGGAAGCGGGAAGCAGAAGAAGAACTAGAGGAGTCTATAAAACAGGAGGACAAAAAGAACGTAAAAAAGAGAAGAAGAAGAAGAAGCAGTCAGTTAATAGTTTTTGATACTGTTTAATTTTTCTTTTTAAAAATATGATAATTTATAAACTTTTTCTTTAAAAAAAAAATATGCTTTTAGCAAAAAAAAAATATATTATTTTAGAATGGTTAGTCAGTGACTGTGATCATGTTGTTATTGATAGAAAATTTTTTTCGCCAATTAATTTTTTTTTTTAAATAAAATACTTTCAATGGTTTTGACTTACGTAAAATCTACAATACGAGACAGGACTGCGTGAAAATGCAAACAAATTGTAAGCCACCTTACCTGCAATCAGCAGGGAATCCCATGTCGTTCTGCTCGATAACCGCTTGTAGGCGACGGGATTTCGGGTCGTTTCTTTTGATATGCCATTGTTAACATTTACTACAGGAACGGAGTAAATTATTAATTAAAATGCGATATTTTATTTTATAATGATTCATTTAAAAATCGTCCGAATTGCTACGAAAATCGTGTAATCTTACGAATAATCGTGAGATCTGGCATCACTGAGTGTGTGTATGTGTTGTCGCAGTCCAGCCGAGGTATTCCTCTCTTCTTGGGTCGGTAAAAAGGAATCAGCCGCTGCATTTTCTGTCTGTCTTTATTTCGCTTAAGCCTTTGCCTATTAAATTGAATCTCTAGAGGCCCTATCGTTAGGCCGTGCGAGATAGAAGAAGAATTGGTGTGTAACCTTTCTCTCTTGCTCCACGTGCTGAAGAATCGGCAAGAAGGGGGAAATACTGCGCTCTAAGTGCTGATTGGTCAGCGAGGTATATACCCCTCTCAGCCGACCAATCAGCATGCGGAGCTAGAGATAAAGGTTATACATCTATTTTTCTTCCTCTCTCGCACGGCTAAGCAGCAAGGCTTCCTCTAATAGGTATATAATCGAAGGTTGGATCTTTTTACACCTGTCAATTTAAATAGCCCGAGATATCTTCGTCAAAGTTGTTCGACATAGAGAGTGCTTCTACAGAAAAATAAAATAGCCGGAAGGTATACTAGAATTACTTTTGGCATAGATTTTAAGGTTATGTGTTCGTTCAGTAATGCCGGCTCTTTCTCTGTTGCCAGTTGCCAAGAGATTAGAGACAAGCGGGATTCAAGTCTAGTTACCTTAAAGGTAACTCATAAGTTTGTCACTGTCTTGAAAGAGATAAAGAAAAGGAATGTCAAAAAAGTTGCTTACAGAATCGGGCCTGTGGACCATCTCTGTGTTACAAAAGTAGTCCTCAAATCGCAGTAAATTAGGATGGCATTGGTGTTCCAAATGACCGTTTTTAATCTTCACCTTACATATTGTGGTTAAGTTCATTGGTTCACGCCATACCCTCCCCTACACCAGCGACTCTTTATTTAATGCTATTCTGGGACCACTTTCTGAGCCAAACAGCCATAAGTCATGGTCCTCCTTATGTCTAGGCTCTATGTCTGTTGCATACTGACATTGGGTGTTTTTCAATTACGGCACAAGAGCGCATTACGCGGCACAATGCGACAGGCGCCGACCAATCAAGCAAAGCGGGGTATACAGGGAAATAGAAGAATTTCTCTGGGTATATACCCCTTTGCGCTCTTCTTTCTCTCTAGCACGCTTGCTCGCACGGCAGAGAGGCAAAGCTGCCTCTAGAAAATATATGCTCAAAGGTAATATATGAAAAAAAATCCTTCGAGCGCTCTAACGTGCTGATTGGTATGTGGGAGAGGTATGTACCCTGCCCACCAATCAGCACGCAAAGTAAAAGAGAAGGTGAAATATTTTTCTTTTTTTCTTGCAAGCTAATTTGCACTACCGAGCGGCAGGGATGTCTCCAGAAGGTATATGCTCAAAGGAAATGTTAGTAGGCGCCGATTTGACCTCGGTTTGTGGCGCAAACTCCCAAACTCTTGATTGGATTGGTTGTTGGATGCGTTGGATGCTGTCGTCACGGGTTGGCGTTTTGGGTTCCCATTTTTATCCATGTGGTTTGGGTTGATTTTAGGTTTATTGTTGCTTTATTACTGAAGTTACGGATAAATTTGTAAAATAAAGTTTATAAAATGTTAGTTTTGTTTGAGACCCCTGCGGGTACGCTATTTTTAAGGTAAGCATTTTGTTTTTACTGAAAAAATAATAATATTCTATTAACGTAACCTCACATTATGATTAAAAACCATGCTTTTTTTAGCTTTTAGATGAAAGAAAATTGGAAAAAGTCGATAGTTTATATACGTCTTTTGAATCCCCTGATGCAGCTAGCCAAGTGTAAGTTATCCAAATTTGTTTATGATGCTTAATATACTTTTTTAAACCAGGGTCGTTATTTTATCAAAAAAGTCACAGTTCTCTCCCTTTTTTAGTGTCAAACTAAAACATTTTGAAAAATTTGTTGATACAACAGAAGCTTTAGCGGCAACTACAGCCGCCGTTGAGGGAAAAATTTCGAAAAGCCTGAAAAAAGTTCTTAAAAAGCATGTTGTAAAGGACCTCCATGAGCAATTATTAGTTGCTGATACAAAATTAGGTAATATTAAAGTATTTCTTAAGACTAATTTATAAACTTAACACTTGACACATACAAACTAACAATACCATTTTATATTTAAAACAGGTTCCGCTATTAAAGAAAAGTTCAGCTTACAATGTCTTTCCAATACTGCAGTCCAAGAATTGATGAGATGTATCCGATCCCAACTGGACAGTCTTATATCAGGGCTACCAAAAAAAGAAATGACTGCTATGGCTTTAGGGCTGGCTCATTCATTGTCAAGATACAAGTTAAAGTTTTCCCCAGATAAAGTTGATACAATGATAGTGCAAGCTGTGTCATTGTTAGATGATTTGGATAAGGAGTTGAACAATTATACTATGAGGTAGTTCTATTTTGTATTAAAGTAAATTAATTAGATTATACAGGGTATCCCAGAATATGTGAGCAGTCTCTCTGAATCTAATAGAAAACCTAAAAATATTATGACAAGTTCCCATAATTTTTTTTCCTTTGACCCTCCCCTACGGAGATACAGGTACATAACGGACATCCCTGGAAATCGATTTTTTTAAAATATTAGGCATAATTTAATATTTTTTTAATATGATGGTTACTAGATAAGTCTACTTAAAATCAACCCATTAAATCATATTTGGCTTATTTAGTTTGCCAGGGACGGACTAGTCTGACACAAAAATAGCAATTTTTTAACATCCTGTATGATAAGGCTCAACAATATTATTTTTGGATAGCTTTAACCTTAAACTAAAAAAAAGATGGTATTCTTGATTGATTTGAGAATTAACTGTTTATGAAAATAAAATATCATGGTTGGTAAGTATCCTTTTACATTATACAAAGGGTGTTTTCTAATCTGTACGATCAATATTTGAGGTTTAACTTTAATTGCTATTTTAGAAGACATACATCAAAGAATTATGCAATATGAAACGTCTTAATTTTTGAGATATAGGTGGTAAAATTTAAAATAAATACATTTATTCAAAAAATATCTGTTCCACTTAATATTTTAATAAATTTGGCATATCATGTACTTGTATCAAATAGCATTTTTTAGTGTACCACATTTTTTTTATTTGCCAAAATAGGCAGGTAAAATTCTGTACAAACGCCACTGGTGGAAATTAAAAAAATGTACACTAAAAAATGCTTCTCGATACATAGTACATGTATGCCAAATTTCATAAAATATCTAAAGTGTATTACAGATATTAATAATAAATTATTTATTTTAAAAATATGACAACCTATATCTCAAAAGATTAAGACAGTTTAAGACATACATTCATATAAAGTTTTCTTCTTAAAATGACCAAAATTGTCGTCTTAAATATTGGACAATTTTAGAAAACACACCATGTACTATGCTAAAAAATACCAACCATGATATTTTATTTCTGTAAAGTTGATTTTATCGAGGTCAATCAAGAATACCTTTTTTAGTTTAAGGTTAAAGCTATCCAAAATAATATTGTTGAGCCTTTTATACAGGGTTTAAAATAATTGCTATTATTGTGTCAGAGCTAGTCCGTCTCTGGAAACTAAATAAGCCAAATATGATTTGATGGGTTCATTTTAAGTAGACTCATCCAGTAACCATCATATTAAAAATATTAAATTACACCTAATATTTTAAGTTATTTAAAATCGATTTCCAGGTACTTCTGTTATGTACCTGTATCTCGTAGGGAACTCTAAGAAAAGTTTATGGGAACTTGTCATAATATTTTTAGGTTTTCTATTAGAATCGGAGATTGCCACATATTCAGGAACACCCTGTATATGATTTATAACAGTGTCCTTTAAAGTAAAGTGGGCTATTCACATATGTTTTTGTATGGCGGATTTGTCTAACAGGCAGATCCATTGTTATCAAACACAGTACACAGTTAAAAATGTTGCTGATGACATAGCAAGTCTTTATCAATTTTAAATTTGAAGGTGGATAATTTACAAATTTTAACTGAATCTGCTCATTTCTACATAAATGAGTTTTATAATTGGGAGAGCAGTCCATACAACAGTATAGCTGTGCATGAGGCTAAAATAAAGGGACTAGTATCTCAGGATCATTAAAATCCCAGCATCCCTGAATAAAATTGGAATATAAGTACTGTTAATGCTATTCAGGTACACTAAGCTAAGGTAATATAGTTAATTTCGAATGGCACTTGACAAAACTAAGTTTGGACAATATGACAGACAAACATACTCTAAGCAGAGTTGCCACATTCAGGAATTTTCAACCCACCCTTTACACCTTTGTTTTTGCCTATACATGAGCAAATACACTATTTATGCATTCATAAAAAAATCACATTAGCACTAATAATAAAACTGATAATGCTCCATAGATATATTTTTCTATTGTAAAAGTAACTCTTCTTGTTATTTATAGATGTAGAGAATGGTATGGATGGCATTTTCCTGAGCTAGGAAAAATCATAATCGACAATGTGGTTTTTGCCAAAGCTGTTAGAATAATTGGGACAAGAGAGCATGCTGCAACGTCAGATTTGTCTGATATTTTACCTGAAGAAATTGAAGAAAAGGTATAACAATACATTTTAAATTTACCTAGATAATTTATTTCTTCTGAATATTATTTTTTTTTTTCATTTTTATAGAGAAAAATAATTACAGTTTAATATCTGTAATTTTTTTTAGTACTGTCTTAACTAATATCAGACAAAATAGATACTATAAATTATATTTCTTTGTAGGTAAAAGAAGCAGCAGAAATATCTATGGGCACAGAAATTTCAGAGGAGGATATTTTAAACATAATAAACTTGTGTGATCAAATTATTGATATGTCCAGTTATAGAACTCAGTTATATGACTACCTGAAAAATCGAATGATGGCAATTGCCCCTAATTTAACAATCCTAGTTGGAGATTTGGTGGGTGCCAGGCTGATTTCACATGCTGGTAAGTGTTGACTTTATAAATAAGCAAGAGCAATTTCATCAGATTTTCCAGACTGTCTTGACCAATAATAATATACACTGCTCAAAAAATTAATGGATCACCTTTTAGTCCATTTTGTAACTCTTAAGACGTTAATTACATTGACAGCTTACATATTTCAAAAGACACCATTTTCACAATAAATCAAAGAATGTGTCATTTGATTAATCAGTTATTCCTAAGAAAAAGTTACAAATTAAAAAGGACAAAAACAAAGTGTCAATATACAGGGTTCCCATAAGACTACCTATTTGCTATGAAATAAATTCTATACAAGATAAGTCAGTATTATATTAATCTTCTATGGCCTTTGGGATTTAAATAAACATATTTTTAATGAGGAGGCACCTGTCACAAAACTGGGAAAAATTATTTTAAAAAGGTCTTTTTTCTAATAAAGCATCATTAGGTTTAAACACCTAATTAAATGTTTATTTTTAATTATCATGGAATTCAGTTCAACAACGATTTTTTTTGATAAAACACAAGTAACTTAATTGAAGAAGATAAAGGGGACAGTACATACCCTAAAAACTCTAAAAGGGTTCTAGAAGTGTTTAATGGCATCATTTCACTATTTGGGGGATTTAAATTGGTTTTTAAGGTCCCGGGACTTTGCACCAGACTTTTCTGTGGGGCTATTTAAAGTCAAAGGTTTTGAATTTCAAAAAACATCAAAGATTTTAAAAACCCAAATTTCTGAAGGGGTCCGTAAATAGATCAGGTTTTCCGATCGTGTCATGAATCATTTTTGAAAATTTTAAAAGGCAGAGTTAATATCACCACTAAACCCTGTTTCACACATTGCGTGGGGGTTTGGGGCCCAGTAGGATTTTTTTGGAACATCCCTAGGGGCTGGCGAACTTTTTTGGCTAGCGTTGGAAAGTGAAGCTAAGATGAACACAAGGCTTTAACTAAAGGTGTTGCATCCGTGCTGATGAGTGAATGACATCCTGTGCCTTAAACAGGTGTCTCCAACGGTGCCTCTGAGATACAGGGCGACCTCTCAGAGTATCTAGCCTTACTGCGGTAATGCGGGGCTCTGCCGTGGCGGACTATTACTTCCCTAGCTCCAAACAGAAGCGGACAGAACCGCTTTCATAGGAAAAAAGTGACAAAGGTGCGCTGACCGAAACGGATAAATCCGTTTCGAGAGGTGCCACTCAAAGTCACAAGCAGACAAAGGTGCGCCGACCGAAACGGGTGAATCCGTTCGAAGGTGCCCCTGAAGTCACCGGCGCCTGTTTCACGGGAAGGGCCTAATCCATCTGAACAAACAGGTGCTTAGGAAGGGTTCCTGAATCCAAGCAGAAGGCGGACAGAACCGCCTTTATAGGAAAAGGGTTCCCTGGCTTTAAACGAAGCGAATAGGACCGTTTTCATAGGATCAGGCCGGAGGTGCGCCTCAGAAAGGACATCTGGTTCCTGCTAACAGGACCTGGTAGCTACCCACGTCCACTAGACCGGGAGAGGAGGGCATGATGGATCTAATCGTCTGCTCGTCATACTCTCCAGGAGACAGGACACAGAACCTATGTGCTCGTGTCCGGTAGCGCAGTGCAGAGGATGTGAACTCTCCCAATCTGGTATCGGATTCATTAGAAGTCCGATCCTGGGAAAAAAATAAAAAGTTGTGAGCCACAAAAAGCCCCGGGGGTCCGGAGGGTAAAGTCCACTCACTTTAAACTTCCCACCTTTCCTAATATCACTCACTTAAAAAAACTTAATTTTTTAAAAGTTTAGATAATTCGTATGTTATAGTAAATCCCAAAAGTGAATTGTAATTAAGTGTAAAAAATTTTAGTTTTATTAAGGTTTTCAAATTTACTGAGCAATTAAAATGGGTAGTCTATTATGGGAACCCCCTATGTTATATCTCCTTTATTATTAATCTTTTAAAATATTTATATAACTTTTTAACATTCATCCGCGGAAAGGTGTTGAAGAGAAAAACTTTTTTTTTTTTGATTTTATGAGTTCCTTTATAAAAAATTTTTCTACTTCTTAGAGTAAGATTGGGATAGAACATTTAACATATTTTATACGCGGGTTTGGAAAAATTTAAAAAAATTAAAATGGCAAGTGTAAAAAATGCATTTATTTGAGAAGATATGGAAATAAGTTACTGGAAAAAATTGTTTAAAATTAAAAGAAGTTCTAATACCAATTTTCGAAAAAAACGGCCTACTTTAATTTATTTTTGATTTTTTATTTTAATATCAATTTAAATTTTTAATATTAATTTTATCAAATGTTTTGCTATTAAGTAAGATTTTAAAATCCTAACTGCTTTTTGAATTATAAAAGCGAAGTGTCAATAAAGCTTGTCACTATCAACGCCTACTAGTACAATAATGAGTTGAAAATTTGATTAGATAATTAATATTAAAATAATTTTATCACAAATTAATAAAAGTAAAAAATTTTTAAAAAATTTTATTATGAACTATTTTTTACTTTTGAACACTTTTTGTCTTTTTTCCCATACCCCCCTCATATATTTCTTGAACCATTTAAAGTTTTTTCAATTTTCGGGCCCGCTATTATTTTAAATGTTTATCGCAATCTTACTTTTTAAGAACAAAATTTTTAAAAATGCTTTTTTTATAAAATAAAATATTTTTTCTTTACCCTTTTCCATGGAATTCGTAATAATCCCAGGGAAAAGGTGTTGAATAAAAAACTTTTTTTTTAATTTTATCAAAAAAGCTACCCCCCAAATAAAAATTTTTCCCTTTTAAATAAGATTGGGATAAACATTAAATTTTTTTGGTTTTAAAATTGGAAAATAAAAATTTGGCAAAAAAGTATGAAGCAAAGATATGTGTTAAAAAAAAAAGGAAAAAAGTAGTCTCAAAACAATTTTTAAAAAAATGGGCCCATTTTTTTTTTTTATTTCTGATTAAAATTTTATTATCAATTAACTGATTCCAAATTTTTTGTACTAGTAGGCGTTGATAGTAAAGCTTTTTTTCCCCGGGGCTTTTATAATTCATTAGCTCCCCAGAAATCGGCCCCCCAAATTTACTTAACAGCAAAAATTTTGATAATAAATTGATATTAAAAATTTTAAGTGATATTAAAAAAATTTAATCAAAAAAAATAAAAGTAGGCCGTTTTTTTCAAAATTTTTAAAAAACTCCCTTTTTTTTTTTGAACAATTTTTTCCAAATAACTTATTTCCATATTTTCAAATTTACTTTATTTTTTCTTTTTTAATTTTAAATTTTCGACATAAAATAAAATATGAAAAAATGTTTCTATTCCAATCTTACCTTAAAAAAGACTTTTTATCAAGAGTAGCTTTTTTTGATAAAATCAAAATAAAGTTTTTTCTCTTCAACACCTTTCGATGGACATAGAAAAAATTTTAAAAAAGCTGTATTTTTTGTTCCATAAAATTTTTGTATCTCTTATAGTTTTTTGAGATTTTTTTTAAAATTTAAAACGTCAATATCTCAAGAACTATAAAAGAGACAAAAGAATTTTATCTGACTGAATAATGTATTTTTACAAGACTTTTAATAACCTTTCTGTCTAAAAACACCAAGCTAATATTTTACAAGTTTATTAAAAAAATGTTCCGTAAAATTTTTTTAAGCAGTGTATATTTTAAAAATTTAAATAAAAAAAATTGTCTATGTCTTTTTGCATACAGTATTTTTTTCTGAAAAGGTTAAGTTCTCCATAGTTGCAGTGTGTATAATTCTTGAAAATAAACGATAGTCTATTTTTTTTATATGTGTTTGTACAATTATTTTTTTTAATACAAAAATATTTTTTTAAGGTTCATTAATAAATCTGGCAAAACACCCTGCCTCACTATACAAATTTTTTGGGGGCCGAAAAGCCCCCCGTTTAGAATTAAAGACAAAAAAAGACACTCCCTAAAATGGTCTTAACCATTCGCAGTTAGTTGGACAAAGCAGCACAAAAAAAAAGGGAAAAATGTCGAGGTAAGTCTGTTTTTCCACTCAAACATTTAAATAGGGGGATTTGAAAGAAGGGCAGTGTAGATTAAAATAACTATGTATGTCCCTTGGAAAGACAGTAAACCAGAACAAATAATGCCATGTATATTCAGGTATATTTTGAAAAGAATAAACAGGACAAGTGTATGCATCAAAATTTTAAAAATGTTAATAGAGATGATTAAATTAAGGCAGTCAGTAACTAATATTTCAAGTTTAAATATTAAAATTTTTTGCAATTATATTGATTTTCAGAAGAGCTACTCTAATTGGTTTTTGGAAAATTTAGTATGTTTTATTAAAAAAGAAAAATCTTTTTTTTTAAATGTTAGCTGCAAAAGCTGTTTTGCTACCAGAGTTGATGCATTAGGAGAAGATGTCACTATAAATTTAGGAGCTGAGCACAGGGCAAAATTAGAAGCTCGATTGAAAATTTTTTGAAGAAGGAAATGTGCGTAGAATAAGTGGAACAGGTAAATAAATCTATAAATTATTCCCTGCCAGTATCCACACTTGGAATAAAAACTGTTGAAGTCTATTTGATAATTGATGATTGTGTTTTAGAAATACATTTTTTGTGTAATGACAAAATTTTTGATGCAGTATGAAAAAATGTGGGTTAAATTTGGTCTTTTTTTGCCCATTATATTTGTGAAAATTCAATGATTCAATTTGGGCCATTTAATTATATTTATAATAAATCCAACTATTGTTATTTACATCTTAAATAATTTGGTAAAAAAAATCAGAATGGCAAGTACCAAAAAAAAAACCTCCAAATTTGCCATTTTTATTGATTTTTTGCCATTTTACATGTTGTTTGATCTTTTATTTTAAAAACTTATATGATGCGCTTTGTACACCAACATAATTTTTTTATCTTTAATATTACACTTAATAAGCTTATGAACAATATTCTAGTCAAGAGGTGTGTTTCCTGCAAAAAATAGTTAGAAGGCCTCGAAAAATATGAGCGGTAGCTCATTCGACGCGGAATAAAAATCTAAGAAGGGCGTTTTGAGGATTTTTGCTGCCAATAAAAATTTTAATTGTTATTAACAAAAAACCAAAAAAGAAAAAAGCCATTTTGATTTTTGATAATAACTCAAAACGCAGAGATGGCGGATATTGCAAAAAGATCCTTGAAGGAGGAAATTTCCGATAAAAAGTCCATACTTTCGGAGTTCTATCCACATTATTTATAATTTTAATTTAACACTGAAAATGATCCTTTGCGCGACATTTTTGATTGCGCGCTCGGCGTCAAAACCAAGGAAGTTTGAAGGTAGAACAAAATTGTCTGGGCGTGCAGGGCACAGGAATAGGAAACCGGCCCCGCGGAGTTTGCGCAATGAATAGCAGGTCAGGTCTGGAGTTCCATAATTCTTTGTTACTATCTATAAAGTTGACATCATCCATAGATATATAAGCCAAGGGAGATATAACCGTTCATTCATAAATTGGCTTTTGTTGTGTATCAAACATTCATAATGTGTAAGAAAAGGACTTCTGATAAAGTCCTGCTGCAAGCAACGTCGCAAATGTTTATCAGCGCAAAACGTGGCGGGCCACCAGTGGCGTAGTTCGTTTCCAAAAAACTATTTATCTATAGAAAATTACTAAAATAAATTTTTTAGTATATAATCCAAAAAATAGCTATTTTATGAGACTCAGTCCAAATAAAGTGCCATGACACCTTTTTTGGGCTCTTTCAAGGGCTGATGCAAATAATAAAAACCTATTGGTTTTATGTTATAAAAAGTAATAAGAGATCATCTGACAGCCACCCTTAAAGTCCACTAATGACATCAAAAACGCATGCAATACCATTTGTAACAGTGAGAGGAGGAAATTAATAGACCAAAAAATGTCAAAGTCAAAAAATAGCTTTATTGTCAAATGACACAAAAATATCGTAGACAAAGCCATGTTTATAATACCTATAATAAAATATACTATATACAATTAAACAGATAAGTCATTTTTAAAATTAGATGTACAAAGTTAAAGCAACAACAAAATATTTTTACAGAGCAGTCAAACAAAGTTCAAACTAAAAAAAAAAAAAAAAAAAATAAAACGCTTACACTACTAGACAATAAATCAGTCAATTCTATATATTATCCAGTCAACCAACACATCTATCTGTCATTATAAAACTCGTCAAAGAGTGTAGTATGCCTTCTCAGTTAAAAGCCTCTTTGTCAGTCTTCTAAACCCTTTATGGCACTGTTGCCTCCTCAATAACAAGGAGGCAGCCTATTAAAAATTTTCATAACCTCATAAATAAATGACCTTTTGTTCGTTCAAATAGGAATGAGCATGTTAAGGGTAAAGTCTGACGCAGGTTGTAATGAGTTGGCAATGACAGTTAATCCTTATACTTTTTTTAAAAACTAAACAGACCACCTCCAAAATATAAATACAAGTTAGGGTTAAGATAGAGTGTCTGACAAACAAGGGACGACAGGATTCACGAACCTTGGCTCCACACATATATCTAATTGCTCTCTTTTGTAACACAAACACAGATCCGAACAGATATTGAGAACATGATCCCCAAAAACAAATACCATAACGAAGATGGGATTCGTTAGTGAAAAATAGGAATTTCTTGCAATAGATAAGTCCAGATTGTTATATATAACCTGCCCTCGGTGCCATTTCAAAGCCTAGAGAGTTTATTACATAAATTATCAATGTGATTTTCAAACTTTAGATTGCTGTCAATAGTTAATCCCAAAAATTTAATTGCATTTGGCATGGCAATTAACTCATCTGCCAAACAAATGTTATCCAAGTAACACCTAGCGTCAAGATATTAGTCTTCGAAATATTAAAAGATAATAAATTTGCATCACACCACTGTTTTATCTTACACAAGTCGATAATTAAATTGCCCTTTAACCGATTAATGTGAGTATCATGCCAAAGAATGGTGGTATCATCCGCGAAAACAGTGAACCTTCCAGCTATTGAAAAGGGAGGCAAGTGGTTCGTAGATGAGGAACAGTTGCGGACCCGAACCCGAACCTTGAGGAACACCAACCCCAGCACTGAGGTTTGTCAGAATTAACATCATTATAAACAACCGTCTGAAACGCCCAGACAGATAAGAGCGAAACCACTCCAGAGAATCCCCCAAATCCATATGCCTCCCAAATTGAGCAGTATCTGGTGGTCCACACAGTCAATGCTTTCGACAGATCGCAAAAAACCGCAGCGGCAATGTTTAGTTCAGTACGAATATCAAAATATAATTGGGAGTTTTTAGGAAAATTAAAATTTGAGATTTGAATTTAAAGGAAAAAAAACTATTTTTTTGGACCCCTTTTTTGTGAATAAATTTCATTTTTTTAAATTAAATAGGTATTTTTAACTTCTATGTTTTTAATGTTTTTTGATTACGAAAAAAAGGGAAAAAAGGGGAGAAAAAATTTCACTGTTTTTTGCATATAATTTATTGTATTCAGTAACAATATTTAAGCATTCTTAACTAATCCAAAAATATTTAACTCACTATTTATTTCTATTTTTGATAATATTACAAGGATAAAAATAATCTGAAAGATTTTGGCAATTTGTGGTAACTGCATATTCTTTTCAAATCCAAGTAGGGAAAACCATATTTTTTTTTTTTCTCCGGGGCAACAGGAAACCTTAAAACAAATTTTATAATTAAAATCGTTCATTGGCTATATTAACCTAATAAAAAAGTTTACAACAAAAACTATACCTTGATGGTTACTTTCAATCAATTATAAAATAATTAAACATTTTTTTCCTTAGTTATATAATCAAATTTTATGCTAAAATAAGTAAACAATCGTTGTTAATATGCACAAACATATAACATAAAAGGTATTATAAACAAAATGTTATTTGTTCGCCATGGTATTGCACGTCAATAAAATGAATTTTTTATAAAAGAACTGTTTAAACTTACCTGTAAAACGAAAGATTTTTTTTTGAGAATCCAGTTTTCCACAAATCTGACACTTCACAACCATTTTCTAGTCTGTTTATTAAAAATAATACATAAAATTTTAAAAGAAAACCCTTTTTAAAACCGCACTTTAAAAACATAAAAATCTCTTTTGAGCTAGTTTAAACCAAATGCAACACCGCCTCACAACACATAAAAAATTTACCACTAGCTGACCGACGACCTTCGTGACCGTAGCTTACGAAAATTATGAATAAACTACAAAAAGCAGTGTTGCCCATCTTGACCTTTATATTCCGTTATGATTATCTTTGAGAATAATATTAATAAATCAAAATAAAAATCAACTAAGAAACATATTTCTGTTGCTGCTACTAAGTTATTGCATAATGACATGTTATGATCTATGATCTCTTTAAGAATTTAAAAAGGAAATATTAATAAAGCAATATCCTAAAAATTCGCCAATAAAGGACAATTGGCAAGGATGCATGTTGTGTATCAAGCACGTTTGACCATCAAGTGGTCTAGAGAGGTAGACACTATTTCAATGTTTGATTCTTTTAATTGTAAACAGTTTTATCTCCCTTTGCCTATTTTAAAAAAAAGTCAAATTCAAACTACCTATACATTTACTGTGTTTTTTATTTTTTGCACAAAATTGTTGGTTATTAAACGATACTATTATAAAAAATTTTTTTTTTAAAATTTTTTTTTGAAAAATGAAAAGAATAGGATGGCGCCAAATTTACAGGCTTCTATTTAAATGGTCGATATTTTTTGGGAAATTTTGTATTTTTACCAAAAAAATTTGTAAAATAAATGAAAACACGATTTTTTTAAAAAAAATTTCAAACATTGTATGATAGTTTTTTTGTACCAATTTTGTGATAAAAGAAGGGGAGGTAGTGTAAATGAATTTAATCTAATTGTCGTATTTAAGGATTAATATCTGAAAACTAAAACGTCGAAACAATTTTACTTTAGATTTGCGCCTCTTTTTTGCAAAAAAAAAAATTAAAAAGGCAAGGGTCAAGAACAATTAAAACTTGCCATAATTTGAACTGGTTATTTGTGTTTTAGGGTCATACAATATTTTTTAAATTTATAATTTGTATAAAAGTACAATAAAATAGGGGCACCTCATGCAGGTAACATAAACAAATTTAACAAGAAGTATAAAATTTTTTGCATAAGAGATTAAGAAACCAAAAATCTAATTTTTTTTTTAAACAAATACAGAAGAAGCAAAAAGAAACTTTACCATAAAATTGCACTTTTTTTTTTCAATTAGAGGGACCTGTATATATAAAAAATTTCCTGGTCTGCACAGTAATTGATAATTTTGATCCTTTTTTTAAAATAATTTAAAAAAAATAAAATAA
>JAHBCN010011463.1:0-29010 GCA_019359885.1 Listronotus oregonensis
GTTTCAGTAAGACGAAGAAACAAATTTTATGACAAGGATGCAAGAGGTAACTGATTTAAAGGGACCGCTTGCAAAGCGCATGATCGAGGACTATGGCAGATGGCATCATTCCCACTTCGAAAATAAACAGATGTGCGGCACGTGTTCGACAATCCCCATTTTGTTTTTATGTTGTTCTGAAGACTAAGGGCGACTTTTATTTAATAGAATATATTATATCGTGAATCAATGCAGTGAGAAGTCTATGAAAATGCGTTATTGCCCCTTCTTCACATTGTTCTTATATCATGTTTACAACTGTATATCTTGAGAATCGTTCAAGACAGACCCTTCAAATATAGTATTTTTGGCATCAGAGGAAAATAATCTTTAAAACTTAAATAAAATATACAGGGTTTCCTATTAAAAAATATATTTATTTAACATAACTTCAAAAATGCAGTAAATATTTTTTTGTTTTTTTTTTAATCTTTATGACAGCTCACGAAGGATTATTATATATGTATATTATATCCTACGGATTATATATACATATATAAGCCCAAGTACCAAAGTACCGTGAGTGCCGGGTTTTCCGGTGTTTAACCCATTTCTTCCCAGTTGTTCCGTCAACGTTGTCCAAGCACTGAAACATGCAAATGTTGCATTTCACAGCACCTTTTAGACAACGCGGTAGTGCCACCACGGACGTTATTTTTAAATAACTACTACCTAAAAGTGTCTCTCCGGCCAGGGAAACGAACCCGGATCACCGGGCCCGCGAGCCGAAACTCTGACCACTACGCTACCGGAGACACAATGATACAATCCTGGAAATGCCCTTATTGTTTACTAAATCTTCTGTATTCAGATTTTTTGGTATATCCAAAATCAAGAAAAATTGCCTATGTGTAATAGTGAAAGCAGAAAAACATTTAAATATAACGCTTCCGAATAAATCAGAAAAATATTTTTTTATATACATTGCATTTTTTTCAGAAGAAACTAGATATTTTTCACATCTAATGCCCTATATCTTTGACTGTTTTAAAATTTAATATTGACAATTGAAAATCGCTGATTTGGACATTTAGGCAGGCTATAAAATCTAAAACTGTTAGAGATAAAGCGATACAGTTTGCACATTTCTGTCTTAGTCTTTCGTGACCTTCCCAATGGCATAAACTTTGGATTTAACCTGAGGTTAAGAAACCCCCGTTAATTTTAAAATTTCAAAAATATTTTTTATTTCAAATAAATATTTAATGACACTGGAATCAGAACAAACAAAGATAGGAATGTGCAAACAGTTTCCCCTATCTCTAACAGATTGCATAAAATTTGGTTGATTACGGTTGCCAGAAAATAAAACTTTAGATTTTAATTTTGATACCTTCATCTTGTAGGGATAAAAAAGTGATAATCACTGAGTGTCATTTGTTTTCAAATATTGCTTCAAATAAAGACGGGAACAAATTAAAAGTAATTCACGAACAATTTGTTCCTTTCCGGATATTTCCGGAAGTACTAGGAATATGAATATGTTTTAAAAACGGCATTTTGTTAAGCATCAAATTACTCAACTTTGCCATAATTTAACCAAGATTGTATCTCTTACCATTTCCGAAATCCCAAAAAGGAGCATCGAATTTGTTTTATATACAAGTTTGTGTTTAGTTATTTTGGTATGTGAAGAAATATTTCTATTTTGTATTAATATTTACTTTAATTAGTACTCAATAAAAAAATGCCGTTCATCAATCAACTTCTTGTTATAATTTTAAAACTAATTATTTTGTCCCTTGACATTTATGCTCTTAGCAAGTTTGCAATATAATAATGAATGATAAAGAAAAAATATGTACCCAAAACTTGCGAAACCCCTCAAAACATATTTTCAGTTAAAGGTGAAAGACAACGCTGTACTTGGCGAAAAAAAAAAAAACCGGCAATGTCGCACGTAACCAGTTTAAATGTCCAAGGTCACGGCGGCGTTTACTGGAAGATCAAAGCAGTGATACATCTGTCCGTAGGACATATTAATCTGTGGTTTCATTGTATGGACAGGTAATGACTAAGAACTCAGAGGTTTCCTTTCTTTTTTGCTTTGATAATTAGGACTAGGATTTTAAAGAAACCTTTTTTTGAGCTTAAATTTTATAAAGTTACTGTTACATAATTTAAAAAATCATGACTTATTTTTTAAGCAGTTTTTAATAAGAAATATAGTTAGAAGTCACAAAAAATTACTTATTAATATGACGAGTTACA
The DNA here is from genome assembly GCA_019359885.1 of Listronotus oregonensis. Lineage (NCBI taxonomy): Eukaryota > Metazoa > Arthropoda > Insecta > Coleoptera > Curculionidae > Listronotus > Listronotus oregonensis. Next base: position 2,251 of record JAHBCN010011463.1, read on the forward strand.
GTTTGAAAGAGTTTTTAAATGGATAATTTATTTTTAGATAAATGGTATATCATTTGTATTAATAAATTATCTGCTTTTTTTACGATATTTCATTTCGTTTTTATACATAAAATCTATAGAATAATATGATTTAAAAATGAAGAAAATAATTAAACAACTGATGTTTGTTACGGAAAACTCTTTTAGGATTTATATGGCAGAAAATACATTTTCTACAGAAGCCGAGGTATTTGAAAAGACGTAGATATAACGCAACGTCAGTTATTTTGTATGGCGTAATCGTTTCTATCAAACGATTTCTGTCTGAACTGTTGGCAAACAAATTTTCACAATATAAATCGGTTTTTAAAAAAACTCACTCGTTTCACGTTTGCTGATCTAAAAAGTTACCTTTTCGAAATGCCAGTCAAACCCTTTTCATGTTTGACTTTGCTTTAATATTGTTGGTTGGAAAACGAATAAAAGATATAAAGAAAAAAATAAATTAAAAATCATAACAATTACAATGTTAATCATAGTAAAATAGGAAATTAGATTACCAGAACGTTTAAGGACTTTATTTCAACAACAACTGTGAAAGATTAAAATGATGAGGTCGCAGACCAAGTCGTTCTAATCTCGCAAGTGTTGTAGTCATATTTAAGCGCACTTGTGATGTACAACGTTTTACCTATAACCAGTGGCGTCGCTAAGGCCCCACGTGCCGGGGGGTGACTTCAATCAAAATGCCGACTCACGCAGCGGATTTGCCGACTGCATGTTATTAATGTTAACATGGAATCATAATAACTGTTAGTTTCGATGTAGTAAGGAATAACAATATTACGAAGCAAATATGTCAAAAGTTATATTTGTAAAAAATAATTTTACATGAATAATAATAATGATAATGATGATAATATTATAGAAAATAATAATAATTATAACAGCAAAAAAGGTTCATTGTTTTAGTTAACAAACATAAAGAGAACTTTATAACAAAAATTTTATCTTATAAAAATATTTGAACCCAATGACTTACTTTGTTTAAGTCAGATCTGTATTCTGCGATGCTTTAATACAGACTATTTTTGGACGATTTCACGAAGATTTATTTTGTCTACTTTATCCTTAGAAAAATAGAGCAGCATTAATAAATTTAAACGATCATCTCCCATTCTTGTTCGCAGATGATTTAAAATTAACTAAAGTTTACTGAATGAACGTTCACAAGAAGCTGACGTCAGAGGAGCAGTTAAAACGAAACACACAAGTTTGTACGCCAAAGGAATGACATTCTTCAACGTCAACGCTACTTTAAAAATGTCTTTGAAATTTTGACTTTCTTGACATGAATAAAAGAGAATTAGTAACTAAGCATACAAACATTCTGGATCCCTTTGAGAAAAATGGAATCTAATTGCATTATAAGCTTCGACTGATTCAATCGTTACGTTCCAAATGCTGAAAACGCCTTCTTGTTAAAAACTTGGAGCACAACCCGGAATTCTTGCGATTTTTGCGATTCGCAATATTTAAAATCCAGGAGGCGGGAAAATTAACAGATTCTAATTGGTCGACTTAAAATGTGTTAGTTGTACAAAGGTTGTACAAGAGGTTAATGTCCTTTTTTTGCATTTTGCAATATTTGAAATGTGAGGAGCGGGAAAATTGACTCAGTAGGTGGTAGAGGAGCTTTCCTCGCCTGAGGCGGTATCACCCCACTTGCCCTTTAAAGGACTCGTGAAGTCTTAGTACGTTTCGAGTTCTGGGCGATAAGTCAGTTTTCCTTCTTCCTCCTCCTTCTTTCTCTTTTAGTTTTCCTTCTTCCTCTTCTTTTTTTTCTTTTCCTTTCTCTTTTTTTTCCACTCTACTAAAATTTGGAAATAATGATGATGGCACACCCGAACGTAAAGTTATCCGGAGGTAAAATACCCCTCCAATCGGTTCTCCGGGCGAGGGGTACATTTGGGGGGCCACCATCGAAAAGTCTGATATCGTTTACAAATATATATGGGCTTAACTCTAACGTGAACTCTGTTCACCATTATCTTCAATCCTCCAAACCCCACATACTATTTCTTACCGAAACCCAAAATAGCAACCAACCACCTCCTTTTCCCAGGTTATGAACTCATTTCATCTTTTCGACCCCATGGCGGCGTTTGTGCTTACGTTCGCAACGACCTGGCTTGTGTTAGGGTTTCTAACCTCGAATCAGGTAGGCCTGATATTCTTTGGCTTAAACTTACTTTCAGATCTTCTACTAAATTCATCTGCTGTATATACCGGTCACCGTCTGACAATTCCTACAACGAGTTCTTTGATTTCCTTTCAATAAAGATCGACAATATTATTTTCCAGTTTCCATTGGCCGAAGTAATCGTCCTCGGGGATTTTAATGTTCATAATAAGGTTTGGCTAGGCTCAACAAAAACCGATACACAAGGCAGAGCAGCAGAAAATTTCGCAATCAGTAACTCGCTCACCAATCTAATTATGGAACCTACCTACTTTCCTAGGGTTCCCACCCATAATTCTAACCCTTGCCCCTAATGCCCCTTCATTCTTACTCACGGCATTTCCCGGAGAGTTGGAAAGCTGCAGTGTGCAACCTGTCCCCAAAAATGGTCCAAAAGTCTCCTTCTAACTATAGATCTATATCTCTTCTTTCAGTTGTTTGCAAGGTAATGGAAAATTCATTTAAATTTCCCCAATCTTTAAGTATCTGAAAACATAAGATCTTAAAATGATAGACAAATGGATCCGTCCATAGATCACAGCTGATCTTCTTCCTTGTCTCACACAATGGAACAAGTCCCTTGAGTTTCTTGGTGAATCCCAGATCGTTGCTCTTGACATATCCAAAGCTTTCGATCAGGTCTGGCAGATGGGCTTTAACAAACTTCCTTCTTACGGTCTTTCACCTAAGCTTTGCTCTTGGCTTTCCAGTTTCCTTTCTAATCGACGATATCAGTTAGTGTAGATGGTCATCCTAAGCTTCTACCAAATTAATGCTGGGGTGCCCCAGGGCTCAGTGCTGGCACCCACGCTGTTTCTTCTACACATTAACGATCTTTTCTCTCCACAATCAATCCCATCAAGTTTTGCTGGCGATAGTACTTCACTCTAGTATTCATCTAGTATTCAACCTTAAGCCACCGTGTAATTCTGATTTTGAAAACAAGCGCAGTCAAAGCAGATATTCTTCAAAAAACCTCAAACTTATCTTGGTTGGGGCGCCAAAAATCGTGTTCAGTTTAATGCCTCAAAAACATAGTCATGCGCTGTCGCGAAAAAGTTCGAGTATTTTCATAGAGCGCCAGTTCTGCAGAACAAAGAGTCGTTTAATCTAGTCGGCGTTACTTTTGAGAATAACCTCAACTGGCACAAACACATTTCATCCATAGCTTCGGCAGCTTCAAAAAGATTGGATTCCTCTTTCGAGCCAGAAAATATTTCTCTTCTTCCAATCTGTACACTCTGTATGTATCCCAAATCAGACCCTCTTTGGAATATTGTTCTCATGTCTGGGGAATGGCGTCCCCTACAACACTTAGCATTCTGGACTCCATTCAAAAAGAGCTGTTCGTCTTATTAATGATCCAACGCTCACAGAAAGGCTTCCTCTTCTTGCCCATCGTCGAGCTGTAGGGGATCTGTCGCTCTTCTATAGGTATTTTCACGGCTTCTGCTCAGAGGAATTGGCCAGTATTATTCCTTCTCTGGCAGCTCCCAACAGAGCAACACGTAGTGCAACTTTTATGCATCCTTTTACAGTTCAGTTAGAGAGGCCCCGAACTTCCCGCTTTCTTCGTTTCTTTTATCCTAGAGTGTCAAGACTATGGAACCTGCTGCCCGCAGAAGTTTTTCCTTTCCTCTCAATCTCCAAAAATTTAAGTCCCTTTGAACAAACTCCTCTCACCACACTAAGACAGTACTTATACTTAGGCATACCTTCGTGGATGTCCAAGATAAAACTACTAGAGCATGCGTATTGATATATATCGTTTGATTTTGGGTTGCTCAAAGATTAGGTTACTCGGGTTCATTATTCATTTTCTGAGGATAAATGATTGCGATATATGTATATATATATATATATATATATATATATATATATATATATATATATATATATATATATATATATATATATATATATATATATATATATATATATATGCACTTACGAATTTGCAGATCGCCTGAAATAAAACCTAAAAAACCTTCTATTTATCCTAAATACATGTATATTGTAAAATAATAATACATTGTTGTGCTAAAAAGATGACAACTGATGTGTAGACAATAAGTTATACGAAACTTTAAGACTATAACAATAAAAATGATGAGAGATAAAGTATGTAACGTTTTATGCGAAAAATAAAATAAAAGTAAACTAGTGATAGTTCTCGTTACATCAATGGCTACATTTATTTTTGCAACTGGAAAACAAATAACTACTGTTACAACTGCAAAAACTATAATAAACTATGCAGTAAATAAGTAAGTTAGTAAAAAACAGCACTAAATATGCAGCCAGATCATAAAACGATGTAAAGGGTGTTCCATTTTCGAGACTTTTATAGGGTATCTGTGTTAGTGTTAGTGCTATTAAAAAAGTCATGTGCTTTTTTCGGGTCAAATTAAAAGTTGAAAATTTTCGCTCGCTTAAAAGATACGTGCGAAAATCAAACAATTGCCAATTTTAGAATGATCCCATATATCAAATCAGATACAGAAAAAAATATTATACAAAAGTTTTTTTATAATGATGATGTTAAATATTCTGATGTTCTCATAAAAAGTCTACGGGGTCAGGTAAAAAAGTTAGTGAACTTCATCTAATTTTTTTGGAGCGGTAGGAAGTAAAAACTCTTGGTATAAGGGTAGATTTAGGACATAAGTAAAAAAAAACTTTTAGAAAACTGAACATTTTTACACGGAACGCCCTTAAACAGAGGTGGAAAAATTGTATATCTGGGGAGTTAGAAGTTTGCAATCTGATTAAATCTGATTTTTTGAGATCCTTTTTGTCCTAGAATTTTAAATGCAGACAGGACTTTATTATATTCATTAAACTTAGAAAAAAAAAGTGGAAAAGATTATACCAAAAATACTCATGTATAATAAGGTCCAAGTTCCTATCCAAAAACGCGGGCTTCTTAAAGAAGAAAATGTTTAAAATTAGACTCAGTTTTTTTTTAACTTGGCAAGTATTTTATTAATCTGTCTGTATTAATAAAAATTAATCTAGCACATTAATTTAACTAGGTTTAATTTTGATATCACTACCTTAAGGGGTTATAGGCAGTTAGGATTTTCAGAAAATCGATTTTTTTTGCATTTTTGGAATATACATGTATTTAAGTATACAAACAGGGGCACCCTACTAGGTATACAGGGTGCCACAGATTCGAGTGCATGCATGGGGATCTCGGAAACCGTAAGAGATACGAAGTCGGTTAAATTATGGCAAAGTTGCGCATTTAGGTGCCTAACAACATGCCGATTAGAAAGTTGTAAAATTCCGAGTACTTCCGGAGATATCTGGAAAAAAACCGAAATTTGCTGATTTCGTTTAAATTTTTTTCTGACGTTATTTAAAGAGATATGAAAAAACAAAAGACACTTTCTCATGGCTACTTCTTAAGCTCTACAAAACAGCGTTGAGAGATTTTCCGTACGACGTTTCGTTTTCGTTAGACCATCATCAACTTTATTTTTTTAAATACGGACCTAGGTTTTTATTTTATTTTTTGAACCTCTTATTATCCCAATTACAAAAATGTATAACACTTAATATTTATTAACTAATATGGGACGCCCCTATAAGAAGTTATGTGCGTTCCTTGTCTTACTCATTGTCTCTTATGGAAAATATGTTTATTTAACAGAAAAATATTAAGTGTTATACATCATTGTAATTGGGATTATAATTGCTTCAAAAAAATGCAATAAACAATTGAGTGCCGCATTTAAAAAATAAAGTTGATGATGGTTTAAACGAAACGTCGTACGAAAATTCACGCTGTTATGAGAGCTAAGTGGTCACGAAAGTGTCTGTTTTTTTCATATCTTTAATAACGCCATAAAAAAAAACAAATCAGCAAATTTCGGTTTTTTCGATATCTCCGGAATACTCGATTTTCAATTAATCGGCATGTTAGGCACCAAATCGAACTTTCTAATTCCGACTTTGATCTCTTACGGTTTTATCCCCAGCACCGACTGTGGCACCCTGTATAGCAATGGACCGGACAAATTTGCGATTACCCTCTCAGCACTGCAGCCGAGGTTCGCGCGACCAACCGGCGCGCTTTCGTTCAATCCTCAGTAACTTTGTAACCACGGACGGGTTGGGATGTACTGCCGTATTTCATGTTTTTTATTATTATTTACGCATGTAGGAGATAAAATTCGCTATTGCTTATCAGAGTTTTTTTGAATCAAAACAATAGTAAAATTATTATTTCGATATAAGGAAAGAAAACATGTTATTCTAAAAACTCCCAACTAAAAACTAAAAAAATAATTCTACATAAAAAAAAACTAAGTAAAAACAAAAAAAAATCTAAATAAATTAATTAATGAAGCAAGTATTCAAACAATCCACCGCCTTCCGCTAAACAATGTCCTAAGCGATCATAGAAACTTCTCCAAACATTTACACGCAATTCATCAAGATTCATAGCGCGATCATCCCGAAAACCATAAATTTTGGATTTTGCATAACCCCAAAGAAAATAGTCGTTAGGAGCCAGATCAGGAGAGCGAGCGGGCCACAGTATTGTAGTTCTCAATCCAGCAATAGGATGGTTTGGAAAAGTATTATTTAAATAATCCAAAACCAAACGTGTATTATGTGCTGGACAGCCATCTTGTTGAAACCACACTTCATTAAATCGAGGACCTGCCAATCGTCTAATTTCTGGAACTATTTGCTGTTGCAAAAGATCCAAAGATTTTTGACCAGTTAAGTTACCATCAATGAAGTACGGCCCAATAACATGTTCCTCATAAATACCGCTCCAGACATTTACCCTTTGAGGACGCTGAATTTCAAGTTCAAAATACCTATGTAAATTTTCCTGGGACCAATAACGGGTGTAAGTGGGATTATGCCTACCATGGAGTGGAAATGTGGACTCATCAGTAAAGACAATATTTCGAATAAAATCTTCATTTTCATTTGCCTTATTCATCATGTTTTCACAAAACTCAATTCTCCTGATATTGTCCGTCAGGATAAATTTCTTGGGTTTTGAACTTTGTATAAACGATACTTATATTTTTTAATATTCTCCTCACCGTTCTTGTACTTAAATCAACCTCATCCGCAAGCGCACGTGTTGACAAAGTTGGATTTTCATTAATAATGCCAACAAATTAATTTCTTTCGCTTTCTGTTCCTCATTAACTTCTTGGACGTTTTGCATTTTATGGTTTCTGGGAGAAACGCACCCGTATTTTTGGAAATTATTTATAATTCTTGAAATAGTATTAATTGCAGGGTGTGATCTATTAGGATAATTCTCAGCAAATATATTTTTTACCCGCTAAACAAATTTAACTTTTTCCTCAATTTGATAAATATCCATTTTAGGTTTTAAATGTTAAGGATTTTTTAAAAACACACGTGTTCTTACCTTAAATTTGCCAAGCGAATTCAAAGCCAAAATCCTAAAATTTAATTTGTCAACATTTTACATTATTGTTTGTTATATTATTACATTTTAAGTATTTTATTTAAAAATATCTTTTACATTTGTTGCGATATTGCAGGTAAACTCCTATTTAGTATTTAACAATTATTTAAATTAATTAAAAAATAAAAATAAAATAATGTGACGCTCGCAGGAAGAAAAAAATATATTAAATGAAATTCGCGACCTGCCCCACTAGGTCTTCGACACTAATTTATTTAATCCCAACAATTCGTCCGGTCCATTGCTATATACCTAGTAGGGTGCCTCTGTCTGTAGACCCTGAAAGTTTTAAACCCAACCGTTAAATGTTTCCGGAGATATACCCAATTTTGTAAGGACGCTTCAAAGCCTTAGCAAATAGGTAAAGCAAGAACCGGAGTACCAGCTGTTTTCAGAGCTCGCACTACCTGAGATACCCTATTCCTTTTTTCGTCGATAATATTAACTTGGCCTTTTAGATGCTGCTGATGATGCACAAGAGTACATCTTATGGCCCCGGAATAAACGACAACATGTAAGTTCAAAAAAATGTGTAAGCTTCAGAAACTTTAAACGCGTTGATCTCAAAACGGTTTTTTTAATGTCGGTGATCAGGAGATCTCAAAAAACGGTTTAAACCATCGATTTGAAATTTCAACACAACCTTCTCAGATATATCTCTCCGGAATTGATCGAAAAAATAAGATTTCTGACGATTATTTCTATTTTTTAATCAATTATCGCGGAAATTTTGGGTCGGACAATCGATTATTTTTTTACGCAGAGAAACGCATAAGAAACATTTGCACATACATGCATCAAGGTAAGTTACCATAAAATAAAAGAAAAATAGCCCTTTGAAGTTAGTTTATTACTTTCTCAACCACTGTCCTAAATTATTCACATTAAACCGCATTTAACCTTTTCTGTCAAAGAGAGAACTTCGGAGGGCTTCAGTTGAAATTTTAATGTCAATGGGTCTCTGTGCGTTGACCGTATAAGTAAATAACGAATTACAAACAAGACATTGTTGTAAAGCATAAGTAAGTAAGCAAAGGCCTTTTTTGGTCTGCTGGGTGAGAAACATAATATTTATTTATTTGTTTAACAACTAAGCCACAGAAACGGGCGTGTACAGTGAAATGGGGAATTCACAATTCTCCATTCCACTAGGAACACACAGGTTTGTATTTCAAACGAAAATAAATGCTTTACTGCACTGTGCAAAAAAAAATAACAGGAGAGCTTATAAAAACAAGCGGATCTGCATAATAACAAGCTGACATGGGAATGTCAAAAAGAACTGGAAGTCCTGGGAGAACGCAAAAGAGTAACTCTCTTGTGGGTACCAGGACATTTAGGAATAGAAGGTAATAAAAAAGCGGATGAGCTTGCGAGACAGGAATCGTCCACACCATACTTTGGACTAGAACCTGCCCTTGGAGTGACCAAAACCACAGCACAAGGGCAAACTAGGGAATGGATCCAAAGCAAATACGGGAAATACTGGGGAAACCTGAGAAGAATTAGACATGGAAAAGGCTTCATAAGAGGCCCATCTAAAAGAACGAAGGAAAAACTACTCAGACAAAGTAGAAAAAGACTTTGCATAACAGTAGGATTACTAACAGGGCACGATAACCTAAAAGGACACCTACACAAGATTGGCTCATACAATGGGGACTCAAGTTGCAGAATGTGCGCCAAGGGGGAAAAATTCGGTAAAACTGTAAATTAAAATATATAATGTTATAAATACCAAATAACAATATTCTAAAATTAAATAAATAACTTAATCTATATTTAAAAATTATAAACTTCATTCAAGTCCTAGGTCTTCCTGGATTGTTCCTAGTACCGATGCTGCATTACCCCGTTGCACAGCTAAACCAATTCTTTGGATAATGAAACTTCGAGATTTTTTGCATTGTATTTTTTTGCAAATTTTATTAATAAAACCCTTAGCCTCATCACCCAAAGGACCAAAAGTTTCAACAGCAAAAGGAATGAAGATAAAGCGTGTAATGAGTGTTCAAGCTCTTTATATTTTAGATGTTTTTTATTTTCGGCAATACGAGCAGCCGCACCTACAAAATTAGAAGTTTTGTCCGAAAAGGATTTTGCAAGTGTATGGCTGCAAGTAGCGTCCCAAAGTAATTGTTTTCCATATTTCCAGGGAATTAAGGTCATTCCATCTACCCGTTTTTCATCGCTTCTGCAAACTCCAAGAGGCTCTAACACAGAAGGATTTTCAGCTAAAATCAGAGCTCTTTTGATAATGTCATTTATCTGACTGTGTCTAGAAGAACGCCCTGCGCTTTTTTGCAGCTTAACCCATGTAGGCATAATATCAGCATTTTCGCCGCAAACGCAGGTGTGCTCTCCACACACAGGCAGACCAAGTCTGAGAGCGATGGAAATATGGAATGTTTTGTTGTCTAACAAATTTCCCAAGGACGAAGATGGAAGTGCGTTAATCCAAGAATTACTTTCAGGGGCCTGAAGAGCAAGTAGACGTGCCTTATCTTCACTTGTCTGGCACATGTTTGTAATATATTTGTGACGAGCTTGGCAAATTAAAAAGTCAAAATCTTTCTGTTTTGTTTGGTAATTCTTGTGGTTGATTTTGAAGATTGCAAACAGATAACCATCTTACAAAACAATTTCTGAAATCATTATCTACTATCGCAAGAATATAGGAAGGTAAAATTTTGGAAAGTAAACCTGACACGTCATTGATTGAACTTAAAAAGGCAGAAATAGACAGGGTGGTTGTATCTCTTATTCCAAGACCTCCAAATTTTACTGGAAGAGTGCTTTGTAACCAAGAATTTAATTTAATATCACAATTTGTTATGTCTTGAACCAAACTTTGTAATACATTATCAAAATTACAAAGTAATTCTAGAGATTTTCAACAAATAAGACATTCGAGGTATGGCAAAGGAATATTTTAGTAAATAATAGGAAATATGTGAGTCTATAAATTTTGATTTGGTGCTAAGAGATTTTAAAAATTCTGTCTTTTTATTAATTGAGTATTCAATTTCATTTGACGAAAAAGCACTTCCTAATAAATTAAAATTTGAAATGGGAATTACTCACAGATTAGGAACAACACTTAAAAAATTTGATAGTATATTTGAATGATCTTTAGATAAAACAGTTAATTCACACTTATCAAAATTTAAATTTAAACCCAAATCTTTACTTCCTTTGATTATTTTATGAAAATTATCTAAAACCGATTTTGGGTTTCCAGCAAGTGTACCGTCATCTAGATACCAAAGATTTATTTCTGTATTTAATGATAAAATAAGTGAATGAATTGCTAAACTAAAAAGAGCTGGTCCAAGAGGATCTCCTTGTTGGGCACCTCTTTGAGAAAAATATGTTGATCACCGTAAGAAAGTAAACTAGGATTATCATAACATTGGGCTATAAATGGTAAAAATTCTGGAAGATATTCGCTTACTCGTAATAAAATTGTTTTTCTATTAACCATATTAAAAGCGTTTTGATAATCTATTTTTAAAATAACTTTATCTGATTCGTGAGGATAAAGAAGAAAACGACGTATTGCATGTATTGCTGCTTCTGCTCCGCATTTTGTTCCAAAAACTGTTATTATTTTCTTTAAAATGGTTTTTGATAAAAGTCTTTAGGATTTGTAATAACCGAAATATATATTTTTAAAGTTGGCTTCTCCCATTGTTTTTTCTCTAATTTTTAGTGTTTTTCTTTATTTTTTTTAAAATCTTTTTCCTGTGGATTTAGATACTTTTAAATAATACCAATTTATCTTGATAGTGCCCTTAAACTAGAGGTAACGCATAAAATAGGTCTGTTTGTTATTCAGAAATAGTGTACACTATTTTAAACCTTTTTTACTTCAGAGCTCTTATAAAAGGTATATTTTAGGACTGGGTAGGTACAAAAAGTGTAAATAGTGTAAATATATCTAAATAACAAACATATCTAATATGTATGTAAAGCAGTTTTATTTGTGCGCCGAATACGACATACATATTTTAGAAGGGTACTTTAGAAATTCTAACTGGGGTGGCATCGACTTCTTCTAAAGGCATATTTAGAATTAGGTTTTGTTTAGGGTTTTAAAAAAATTAATTACATATAATGATTGTTTTATTTTTTTTTTTCAAAGATTTCCGGGGGCTAAAAAACAGAATAAAATACAGGGTGGCCGTCCATATTTTGACCCATTTTGATCGCGAATAACTTTTGAACAAATAAAGATATCAAGATGCGGTTTTCGCAAATATACTTATATTTCTTTAAAGTTTATTCTCGTATCTTTACCATTTTTATGTGACATTCCATTAGCTCAAAAACAAAATGGCCGATTTTCCGATATAGGACAATTTTGTTATTTTAAATGGAACACCCTGTATATGTTTCAATATTTTTAAAATTTAATCTTTCCCCTTCAAAAAAATGTAACACAAGCTATGGTTATCTTAAAAAATAACGCATTTATTGACCTCCAAAGAATGGACTGTATGTCGAATAGGAATATTATTTTAAAAGGATTTTTTGAAAAGTCGCCTGTGGAAACAAAGTTATCTCGTTTCCATAACAGCAACAAGCCTCATTGTCAGCCATTGTTGGTCATTTTTGACAAGTTATTTTAATTAGGAAGCGCAAATGTTCTCGTTAAGCGAAAAAGGAAAATGTGTTATTATGTTTGCCGAAACCAAATCAGTAAAAGAAACCCAGCGAAGATTTAGAAACATGTTTAATAAAGCTCCACCCACAAAAAATTCAATTAAAATCTGCTATAGAAAATTTGGAGTACAGGATCTTTAGCCCGTAAAAAGAAATTAGTAAACAATGAGAATTTGCTAAATAAAACGTTACAAATTCTGGAGATAACTCAGGAAGATCCAACATTGTCAACAAGAAAAATCTCAAGTTCAGTCCATATTCCTAAAACTACAGTACAAGAAATCATGAAAAAAGAACTTAAATTAAAGCCATACAAAATTCAAATGTTACAAGAAATAAAAGAAACTGATTTTCCACAAAGGGTGGAATTTTGCCAGAGAAATTAAAATTTAGTAAGGAACAATATACATTTTTTGGATAGACTAATAATGTCAGACGAAGCCACATTTCACCTCAATGGAAAAGTAAATAAGCATAACTGCAGGTTTTGGGCAACAGAAAATCCTCGACAATATAACGAACACGTTAGAGATTCGCCAAAAGTCACAGTCTGGTGTGGTATGTCAAAGCAAAAAATTTATGGGCCATTTTTTTTCATGAACCAACTGTAACCTCTTGGACTACGTTGATATGCTGGAAATATTTTTTATCCCCAATTGCAAGAAGAAAATCTATTGAATTTCGTCTATTTTCAACAAGATGGGGCTCACCACATTATGCTAACATTACCAAGGATTCACTGACCAACGTTTTTGGAAACCGGTGGATTGGAAGAGGAGGCCCTATTTCCTGGCCACCTCGTTCACCAGATTTGACTGTTCCAGATTTTTTTCTGTGGGGATATGTGAAAGAGGTGTTATAGTCCACTTCCCCAAAATTTAGAGCAATTAAAAATTAATATCCGAAACATAATAGAAAATATTCCTGAAGAATTTTTAGTCAATAGTTTTAATAAGTTTTTTCGAATTTAAATAAGTGCGTCGAAGTCGGCGGAAGGCATTTTCAACATTTACGTAGTTTTTTAAAAAGTAATGTAACCTTATTGTAACTATTATTTTGTGAATAACCTAAACCTTTGGCGATCCTTTTTTTTGTAACATATGAAGCAAATTTTAATTGTTAAATAATATTGTTGGTCGACATGCAGTAATTTTTCGAAGGTCAATAAATACGTTGTTTTTTGAGATAACCATAGCTTGTGTTACATTTTTTAAAGGGAAAGATTAAATTTTGAAATATAGAAACATATACAGGGTGTTCCATTTAAAATAACATAGTTGTCCTATAATGGAAAATCGGCCATTTTGTTTTTGAGCTAATGGAATGTCACAATAAAAACGTGAAGGTACGAGAATAAACTTTAAAGAAATATAAGTGCATCTAAAAACCGCATCTTGATACCTTTTTTTGTTCAAAGTTATTCTCGATTAAAATGGGTCAAATATGGCCGGCCACCCTGTATTATAAAAATTTCAAGTATTAAAAACATAAATAGCCAAGACCAAGAAAAAAATTATTTTAAGGGTTCTCGGGATTGTTGAAAAATAGTTTTTTTTCCCAAAATGTTTTCTTAATATGCTAAATATGGTGAAAAGGATTTTCAAAATTCGAAATATTAAATACAGCATTGAAGAGCGGGGGTTGGGGCGCTGAGCTGACTAAGTTCTGTCGGCTTTATACAAATGTATGTTTAAACCAAGGATTTTAAAAGGGGTATGGAAGCCCAATGCTATCCCATTCCATCAAAAAAAGCCCCGCCCAGTATGAAAATAATTGTCAAATTGGCCCACCGATTTGCGCAATAACAAAATTCCACGAAATAATTTAATGTGTTGCCACTTACACACTATAAATCGTGTGAAGTTTTAAAAAATTTTAATTTTTGAAACCGGAGTACCGTTTTTGGATTGATAAAAACCCCTTATTTTAGTGATTAGTGTTTATTAAATTTTACTATAATTTTGTGTTTATTGTTTGTTACTTTAATATCGTAACAAAATGACTGAGGGTTTTATGGTTTTGTCTTGCAAATCCAAGGGTAACATCCCTCTTTTAACTTTAGGTAATTTTTTTATATTTAAATTAGGTGCTTCTTATAAGACGTAACTTAGGTAAACCCAATAAATAATAATTTATCAATTATAAATTGAAAAGAAAATTTCATAGGAAATATTAGTGAAAAAATAAGGCAATCTTAACTATTTTTAGATGATTTCCACAATGTTTGTGTATTTCTGTGGATTATTAAAAAAAAAAGATTTTTTAGGTACTTTTTTTCATTTAATAATTTTTTACCTCTTTTAAAGGATCAAAAATTTTTGATTACTGGACAGACCAGGCAAATTTTAATATATACAGGTCCCTCAAATTTAATGAAAGGGTACAATTTTATTTTAAAGTTCCTTTTTGTTTTTTTCTGTATTTTTTGGAAAATTATCTCGAAAGTTGCCCCTCTCCGTTTTGACCAAATTTGTATACAGGGGTTTTTGGGCCGCTGATTACGAATCTAAAAAAAATTTCGGCAATGTTTCGTTTTCGAGATATTCTCATCAAAATTGAAAATCAATAACCTAATTTACCCCTATTCCTCCTTTTTTTTAACAAAATTCTTGATTTTTACACTAATTTGGCACACCATTTTTTATAAACACCTTTTTAAAAACTTGTTTTTATTTTATTTTACACCTTTTTTACACTTTTATTTTTTAGCAAATATGGTTGCTGCCTTTGAACTTAAAAGTTCGCAATTTAATGGAAAAAGATGTAAAATAAATAAAAATACAAGGTTTTAAAAGGTGTTTATAAAAAAATTGTGTGCCACTTTAGTGTAAAAATCAAGTTGTGTACAAAAAGAAGGAGAATAAAAGGAAAAGAGGTTAGTTTAATTTTTAATTTGATGATGAAGATCTCGGAAACGAAACTTGCCGAAAAGATTTTTTTTCAGATTTGTAATCAGCGCCCACAAAAAATCCGGTATACCAAATTTGATCAAATCAGAGGAGGCAACTTTCGAGACAATACCATTTGTTTAAAAATAAATTAGATTTTTGGTTTCTTTAATCTTGCATTATCAACTTTTTAAGCTCGATATACTGTACACACATAATATTTAACGGATACTGTTACAATGGATACTCAAGTACCAAAGGTTATTAAAATTTTTAACCACTGTTATTCTGTCTCATGAATGTTTGTTATTAGTGAAAAGTATATGCCTAAAAAGGTTATAAAAATTTTCACTTTTTAATGTACAACCAGAATCTTAGGATTAGATTAAACCATTTACACTATCTTGCCCTTCTTTTTCCACAAAATTTAAAGTACATAATACTATCATACAAGGGTTTAAATTTATTTTAAAAAATCGTGTTTTTATTTTTTTTTAAAAATTTTTTGGTTAAAAATATTAAAACTTTCAAAAATGATGATATAAAATCCAATTTAACCAATAATTTTAAATTTCTATAGTAGTATCCTTTAATAACCAACAATTTTGTAAAAAAAGGAATGTTGGAATTTGACATTTAATGTCAATTTTATAGATAGTAAAAAAGAATTATGGAAATCCGGCCCTGACCTACTATTCATTGCGAAATTCCGGGGGGCCAACCCCCCTTTTCCCGCTGCCCTGCACGTCTGGACAATTTTGTTCTACAGTATTGGGCTTCCATACACCTTTAAACTTCCTTGGTTTAAACAAGTTTAGAAAAAATTGGTGTAGTTATTTACGTTGTGAAATTTATTTTAGTTTTGCTATCGCAGATTATTGACATGTTATGATTTTGATAGTTGTAACTGTACTTGAAACTTCAAACGCGTTTTTCTCAAAACTATGTTTTTCAAACTTCCCTTCATTATACAAAAGAATGGTTTGACCGATTTACTTTAAGTTTTACCACATATAGATGTTAGGAATGGTCTATTATTACCTAAAAATTTAAAATGTTTTTTTTTAAAAAAAAGGGGACCAAAAACATAAAATTTAAAATTTTGTTCCGAAGTCTGTCAAAAATCAAGTTTTATTTTTTTTTTCATAATAGTCCATCCCGCGTATTTAAGCTTACAGATTAAAACGCCGTTTTAGGTAAGCCAAATCAGCTGATTTCCTGTAGGGAGTGAGGGTCCATTTTTTCGAGGCAGGTGTCTCCAGAGCTTTAGAATATTTTTAGCTAAAAATTTATATGTACTCTTGAAACACTAACACATAAATGATTAAAACTTCAAAACTATATTTTTTCATTGATCCTCACAAAAAAAAATCTCAAAAGAATGCATAAAAATCAGACCGTCAAACCAGAGAACCCCCTTAATCAACTTAAAAATGTGAAATAATATTTTTTATTATACACAAAATTAATAAAGAAACAAAGACGAATATGTATCGATCCCGGCCTTTTTTTTAAATAAAAAATACCCCCCTATAACTTCGTAAGTGGCGTAACCTATAAGTTTTTTATCTTCGGAAGTTCTGAGAATTGGGGTATTTTAGATGTGGCATGCCTCAAATATGTTTAGGGCGCAGGTCGAAGCAAAAGACCCTTGATTTTTGTAGGCCAGTATAACCATAACATTTTACCATTACCACTGTGTGTTTGGTAAGATAACAAAATACATTAAAAATAGTTAGCACGTTCCTTAAAAAATTAGGAGAAACTAACATTTCCAAGGTCATGGGTTAATGTTTTATTTTCCCTTTTTATTTATTTTAGATTTTGCAAAAAATAGTACCACTTTTGGGGATGTTATATAATGACCCCTTTTAAAACACAACCCGTTGATGTAAAAGGCACTCAAGCGGACAACTTTTTAAAAAAAAAACGTACCATTTTTTTTGGTTAATTCAGCGCGAATAAACAGTAATTATATAATATTAATAATAAGCGCCACTACAATAACAAGGTGTTAAAATTTTTAAAAAGGTTATTTGGCAATAAGTTTAGTAGAAGGGATTTTAAAAACTTTATTCAGTCAAGGGTGAGTGGCCCCAAAACCCTTTTTAAATCCCCTTCCCATCTCCTTTGTAAAACCTCAATTTAAAAGTTATTTAGTAGTTTCTTACCGCAAAAGAATTTTTCTTTAATTTAATACAGGGGATAAAAATATAATTCAAGTAAAACAAAAGGTGTTTTATTAAAAGTGTGTTTTATTAAATAAGATGCTTAAAATACAGTTTATTTAGTTTTAGCATTTTTAAACTTCTCGGGGGGAAATAAGATTTGCTATTTATTTAAAATTGATTGCACGATTAAAATGTAAAAGAAATCATACAAATATTTTTAAAGTTTAAAGTATTTTGCTTAAATTACAAAAAAGGAAAAAATTCTTTAGATTACTAATAATTCACAACATTAGTTACGTCTCAGTTTCGGTCCGTGAAGTTGTACCAGTACTCCAGAAAAGAATATTGTTGGTTTGTTTTTAATTCAACAAAATCAACTCGTTGACAGCTGCCTGTCTTGCTTAAGAATCCGTTCATCCTAACATAATTCGTTGCCGATGATATTTTTTAGTTTTATTTGAGCGTTAATTTGGCTTTGAAAAAAGTACAACGATTTCACCTGGTAAGAAGCATTTTTTGCATTTTTTTTACCTGTAAAACATTTTTTTAACTTTCCAAATCTGACTGTTCCACCTCGCTAGGACGATCGGAGGGTTTGAAAATCGCGATTATGTGAGAAGACCACGCGGTTCGAACAAATATGCCGCAGCCTAGATATACATACTTAAAAAAAAAATTAAAAAGAAATTGACCGAACCGATAATTTTCTAGTCAATGGAAAATTGAAATTTTTACGTCAAATATACGAAATTCACATAAACCAAAATTTTACAATTTTTTATTCTACAAGGAAGTTAAAACTTGGTTTCTCATAGCTTTTGACCTAAAAAATACATTGCAAATACCCGTAAACCCCTGTAAAATGTTTTAATATTTTTTAAATCTTCGTTTGGCTAGTATGCGGAATTCTAGCCCAAACGGTGTACCGCTTGCGGTTTTATCGTATTTCGTATTTTTTTTCGTGATTGCAGCAATCCAAACGTCTCTGATTCTGAGAAAATTTGCCTGTAGCAATACTGTATAGTCTTAAAAACCACATATAATTCTTTCAGCTCTTATCCTGCATCCTATTTAGAAAAACAACCAACAAAATTTAAAAATTTGGGAATACTGAAGCTGATGGGATGATAAAATAGATATGTTTCAAAGATGCGCTTTTTTGAAGCAAACCTTGGCATAAACCATTCAATTTTTCGAAAATTTTACAAATTTTTATCCTTTCTATTTGCATTCAGGGTTTGTTTACCCTTTTTTGTTTCTTAATCTTTATCATCCAAAGCTATGGCAAATAGTGCTTTGTGAAATAAGCCATTTTGCATAAAACTGCATGTCCTGCTACTACCACTACTTACAGACAACTGACGGACATCGTAACTATGGACGGAGGCGGAACTGAGGTGGTAGTGAGACGTCTGACGTGTGTGAATTGGGTTAGGTTATACTGCAATGGACATTAATAAAATTTGGTGAAAATTACTTTACCGGAACAATATTCCGAGTCACATTTAAACCTCCCTAGTAGCAATTTTTAGGGATGAGTTTTAAATCACCTTATATTTTTATATAAATAAATGGAATACGGTGACACACATAAAAAAAGTAAATGAACCTCTTTCGGTTATAAAAGTAAAAAGCTAAAATTTTTCTGTTTTTATCATAAAGAAGATGAGACCGACATATTAAAATGATCTGTCTTTTACTCTCTTAATAAATTGCACACTTTATTTAGATAATAACTTTTAAGAAATTGTTTAGGAAAGTCAGAACTTTTACCAAAAATGGATTTTTATTTTGTATAATTTATGGGGCTTATATATCTATTGCGACATTATATAGATACCGTGGTTATGGAATATAAATTTCCCATGTCTTTAACCGCGTTACATGCCAAAGCGACGCGTTTGCGGCTAAAATATGGTTGAGAAGTCCCAATTTGCTTTAATTTAAAGTGTTTTGAATAGATCTAAAAAACTTAAATGGGATAAAATACCCTTTTTTGGTGATCGTTAATTTATAGCCCTTTATAATTTATGATTTTCGATAAGTAAACGATCATAGTATGATTATTTAAAACCTATTCTGCTTAACTTTTCAGCTATTGCAGTTATTTGTAACTTTGAAAATGTTGAAAATCTTCCGAATATAAAAATAACACGTGAAAAGAGTACTACAACTTCATGTAATTTTTTTCCGTATAGGCCTCCTCTTCGGAGTTATTGGCTCCGAAATAGCTCCAATGAAATTAAATTGTTTAGACATAATTATTAAAGTACCAGGTATATTTTAATGAAATGTAATAAAAATAAAACTTTTTAAATTACTATCAAAAGACCTATATCCCCACACTAAAAAAACCCCATAACTTTAAATCACAAACCGTGGTTTTCTAAATACTGTGACAAAGCCAGACTTTTAAAAATACAAGCCCACTTTCAGTTTCTTCAAAACCCCAGTCCCGAAAATCGACAGGCTAGCATCGAAGCGAGAAATCAGTATAATCAGACTAATCATCTCAAAAGCAAAACACCATTTTAACAATCGAATAAAAGATAAAGTTCTCTCTTGCTCAAATGGCAGTAAAGCTTTCTGATCCTTTGCCAAAAATATTAGTCAGAACTTTGGCACAAATTCTTTTCCAACCCTAATCTCTGAAGATGGAATTGTCTCTACCTCGAAAGGAAAAACCGAACTATTTGCCAAACAATTTGCTGCCAATTCTACACTTGATCCTCCTACTAATCTTCCCCTTCCAACAGTTGTCTCTGTTTCTCATAAAAATGTCCGATATAATTCTTAAAGTTAAACAGATCAAGCGTATTCTTTCTTCTCTTAATACTAAAAAATCGTCTGGGCTGGATGGCATACCAGTAATCGTCTTAAAAAAATGTGCTCCCGAGCTTGCACCCATCTTAACTCGCCTCTTTCGAATCTCTTATGACACGGGCATTTTCCCGGAGAGTTGGAAAGCTGCACGTGTGCAATCTGTCCCCAACAAAAGGATCCAAAAGTCTCCCTTCCAACTATAGACCTATATCTCTTCTTTCAGTTGTTTGCAAAGTAATGGAAAAATTCATTAATTCTCAAATCTTAAGTTATAAACATAAGATCTAACATGATAGACAATATGGATTCCGTCACAGTAGATCTTCTTTCCTTTGTCTCACACAACTGGAACAAGTCCCCTGAGTTTCTTGGTGAATCCCAGATCATTGCTCTTGACATATCCAAAGTTTTCGATCAGGTCTGGCATGATGGGCTTCTTAACAAACTTCCTTCTTACGGTCGTCCACCTAAGCTTTGCTCTTGGCTTTCCAGTTTCCTTTCTAATCGACGTATATCAATTAGTGTAGATGGTCATTCCTACAGCTTCTAACAAATTAATGCTGGGGTGCCCCAGGGCTCAGTGCTGACACCCACGCTGTTTCTTCTACACATTAACGATCTTTCTTCCACAATCAATCCCATTCATAGTTTTGCTGACTCTAGTATTCAATTTCTTAAGCCACCGTGTAATCCTGATTTCGAAAACAAGCGCAGGTCAATGCAGATATCTCTTTCACAAGACCTCAAACTTATCTTGGATTGGGGCGCAAAAAATCTTGTTCAGTTTAATGTCTCGAAAACACAGTCATGTTCCCTGTCGCGAAAAGTCTGAAAATACTCATCCCTTACATATGAGCGGCCAAGTTCTGCAGAACAAAGGGTCGTTTAATCTTGTCGGCGTTACTTTTGAGAATAACCTCAACTGGCACAAATACATTTTATCCATAGCTTCAGCAGCTTCAAAAAAGATTGGATTTCTCTTCCGAGCCAGAAAATATTTCTCTACTTCCAATTTGTACACTCTGTAGGTATCCCAAATCAGACCCTCTTTAGAATATTGTTCTCATGTCTGGGGAATGGCGTCCCCTACAACACTTCTTGGACTCCATTCAAAGAAGAGCCGTTCGTCTTATTAATGATCCAACGCTCACAGAAAGGCTTCCTCTTCTTGCACATCGTCGAGCTGTAGGGGATCTGTCGCTCTTCTATAGGTAATTTCACGGCTTCTGCTTAGAGGAGTTGGCCATATAATTCTTCTCTGGCAGCTCCCAACAGAGCAACACGTAGTGCAACTTTTATGCATCCTTCTACAGTTCAGTTAGAGAGGCCCCGAACTTCCCGCTTTCTTCGTTCCTTCATCCCTAGAGTGTCAAGACTATGGAACCTGCTGCCCGCAGAAGTTTTTCCTTCTCCTCCCAATCTCCAAAAATTTAAGTCCCGTGTGAACAAACTCCCTCTCACCACACTGAAGACACCCACGGTACGTTAGTACTTAGGCATCAGCCTTCGTGGACTGTCCAAAGATAAAAAAAAGTGAATTACTTACAGCTGCAGGACGTACTAACTGTGACACTCATGAACCCTTTTTTATGTCCTCTATTAATAAGAGCTTTAAATATCTTTTTTTGCAAACTGTTTAACTATTAAGTAAAAATTAAGTACTCTTCATTCGTGTCGCTAATCCTAACCGTTTAAGAAAAAAACATCACTTTATTTACATTGTTAGTCTCTTAAGTTCTATCGAATTAAATATATAAAAGAATTTTTTTTTAATTCGTTGTGCTCGCAAGTGAAAAAGTTTATATGAACTTTTAGTATTTTTTTCATTTTTTGGAGATTTTCCATATTTTTCGGACTCCCTGTACAATATTAGTAAATTTGAAAAAAAGTATTCTTGTAAAATGTTTGTCCTAATAGGAGATAAACGATCTATAATACACAGTTTTGAAAATGATGGTAGAGATGGCAATTGGCAATATTGATGTAGCTACCCAAGTAACACAAGATGGTCCTTTATATCATTTTCTTCTTTATAAAAGTTTTATAAAGGCGTCCAAAGACCTTTAATATATTTATAAAAGTGTTATTTTACACTAAATAGTTTTTTAAGCAATATGGCTTTTTAATATAGTTGTAAAAACTTTCTTACAGCTAATTAATATATCTTTTTTATATACTTGCTTTAACAAGACTTTATAAAAGTGACAAACACAGCTGTTAGAGAGTTTTCAGCGTTTTATCTGCATAATTGCCTTATGTACCATATAAAGCACAAATAAAACCTCAATTGTGCCATTAATTTAAACCTTTTTATAAAACCCTTATGGAGTTTTTGGATTTTTTTCCCCAATGCTTTATAATTAACGCCATTATAAAGGTATTTTTAAATGTTTTTTAGTTATTTAAAAGGGAGGCATACCCAGCGGTAAGTCATTCGGCTATTTTGTCGGTTTTCTAAGCTAAGAAAAAACTTATTGAAATTGACAATGACGAGAAAGGGAAAACTAGCTATTAAAATTTAAAAAAAATTAAATCTTAAACGATGACGTGCTTTTGGGGGGGGCACCTTTTTAAAATTTAAAAAAAAATATATATTTTTTATTAAAGAGATGAAAAGAGCCAGGATGTTTCAGGTTAGCTATATCTTCTTAAAGCACTTAGTAGCTATTTAAATAATAGGCTACCAAACATTTGACCGCCAGATCCGCGGATACTTTGGCACTCCACGCAAAGTATTCGCCGGTCTTTTGGGTTTACACGTCAGCCGTATCGGCGATGAGATTGCAGTTCGCACAGGCTATTTTGATAAAAAAAAATGTGTAATGAATGTTTTAAGACAATTAAGCCGAAACGACAAAAACGTTATATCACAGAAATAGTTAAAATTATTAGATAAGGAGGTAATGCATGCAATAAATCTTAAAATAAATAAAGGTACATCAAACGTGCAAATACCAATTAACTGTTTAATAACGCAATAATGTGTTGTAGCACCCTTATAGAGCCAAAGAGATATAACAACCATTAGCGCCCCCGTACATTATTCGAAGTTCTAGAGGGTCGCACTAATTTTTTTATAAAGTTGTTTTTATAGAAAAACCCATAAAAAATAGTTTTTAAAGGCCGTTTAATTGAATATTTCGCAACCATTGCCATTCTGACCAGTTTGCACGTCGCCATTTAATTTCTTCTCAGGATTTAGGGCCGCCATTGTAGCATAAAGCAATTAAATTGCGTATTATTCCTTTCATCTCTAACAAGTTTGTGTTTTAATATTTTTTTCGGGATTAAAGTATGGAAGTTTAACATCTAGAAATTTTTTTAAAGGTTAAAAATAAAAAACGACATAAACAATTAATGTTTGATATAATTTTTTTCAATCCAATTTTTAATTATTTTCAAGGCGCTTTGATAAATATAGGTAAAACTATATATTTTATCAGAAAAAATCCATTGCAATGAATTTCACATTCTGCAAAATGCGAAACTTTCCTAAAAAGTTATTTATTTTAGGTGTAATATATATGTATATCGGATCAGTCTGCTTTTATTTCCAGTCGTGTTCAATAATATAAAAAAGAATCGGCAAGGGCGACAACCATAAAATACCTTTTAAAAAACAATTTTTTTCCAAGTTTACTTATGCAACTGAAATAAAGTATTTATTCAGCAAATTGCTGTCAACTTGCTACCGGCTAGTGAAAAATGCGCATGTCTGACAAGCTGTTTAATCGAATATTAGTATCTAGTGACATTGCTAGAGTATCTATAAAGAATATAAAACCGTTTTATTACTGATGAATTTTATACCATAATAAACCTTATTTATAATGGCAAATTATAACGCTTTAATAAATTAGCTGTAAAAGGCGCCTATTTTGGGATATAAACACTATGTTAGGTTTGAGGAACGTTGTATAGAACAAAAATAAAACAATGGCTGGATAATTTAGTGATTAGGGTTTTTAGCTTTTGGTTTGTTACTTGGGTATTTCCACCTTTTTTTTGTTTAAATTTATTTTAGAAAATATGGATTTTTGCAAAAGTATATAAATTTTTTATATATTTTTCAATGTGGAATTACTTCCCAAAATTTAGCCGTGCGTTTTTTGAACACCCGGTATTGGAACTAACTCAGGCATTAGTTGGCGAGTATTCATCTTAACTTCCATCATTAATCGGCCTTATTATTGTTCTTGTTTGTTAAATAATTATTGTTATTTGTTGAATTTCCAGTTATTTTAAACTATTTATTAACACAATAATAATTATTATTTATTGTTACAAATTATAATTAGTAAACCGTTTCAACGGACTTAATGTTTACAGCAAAAATAAATTATTATTACTTACTATGAAATGGCAAGTCAGTATGAAAGTGTTTGATTAAAAAACGTGTTAGTGTAGTATTTCGAAAATATGTAAAAAGTACGAGACATTTGCAAAAACTGTGGTGTTAAAATAGTACACCAAATGGCAAGACATAGACGCAAAAGGTAAATACTAGGCAGTACAAAAACATTAACTGAATAATGTTAAAAACGCAGGTTGTCCGGGAAAATGTAAGAATTTTTTTACCAAAGTATTTTCCTTAAGGCCAATAGCATCTGGCATATATTTTAATGTATACTTCAAGTCCAAAATTTCGCAATGACGATCGTCGCTTTTGAGTGCCCCGGGTTTTGGGTAAATAATTCCGTGGGGCATTTTAGAAAATAAATGATAAAATTTCGTCAAAACATGAAAATATTTTTACAAGCAAAAGATTTTTATTTTCATCAAACCCTTTTAAATTAGTAACAAGCCTATATTATTTTGGTATTATTCATTAATGAAAAATGTATTTTTTTTTTCTTAATTTTGCACACCTCCTATTTTGAGGCATAGAACACAAATTTGAGTTTTTTGGCGATTTTTTAACGTTTTTTCAAAAAAACATTTTTTACTTTTTTCCTTCTTGATTTTATTTTGCTACATGAAAAAAATAATAAAATTTTAATCTTAACATAAATTTAAAAAAGATGAAAAGAAACAATAAAAATCCAAGTTAAACACCCAAATTTCCCCCCGATCTTGCAACCCAATATTAAATACGATATTCACACGCATTGCTTCATCAAAAAAATCCACATATAAGGAACACAAAACTCTGAAATCATCAGTTGTAAATAAAAAAACTATTTCGGGCTTTGGTGTTCCATTTTAGGATTTCCATTCAAATTTTTTGATTGAAATTTGGGGGTTTAGCGAAGCAATTGATACCTTATAAAAATGTCAAAAAAAAACTATTACAACCTGGTAAGAGGTCAACATTTTTAGAATTTCGAGTTGAATTTGACGTAAACGTTTTACCATTTTTTTTTGAAAAATTAAATTTTTCCTTACTTTTTAAGTGTTTTTTTTTTATTAAATAGTATGAGTTTTTTTTAAATTTTTTTCGTGCAAATGACAGAATTTAAAAAAATATGTCAAAATAATTAAACAAAATTAAAAATTTTTATTATTTTTTTAAAAACTATAAGAGGCAGCCAAAAACAGCTTCGAAGATTAACTTGAAAAGTGTGGAAAAAATAGCGAAAAAAACGCATTTTCCAGTATCCGATAATTACTAATATTGATTTTTTTTCCTTTTAAAACTCTGAATACCTACGCGAATTAACTTTTTTTTAAATTGCACATATCTCTGGATCCAAAGTGGTTAGTTCGGGTTTCGTTCCCGAATCCCATGGTAAACATTTTTTCCATTATTCGTTTTTTTAATGTTTTTTTTTTTTAGGGGGATAACTAGTTAAAAAGGGGTTTGGAATATTCAAGTTTACAGAATTAAAAGCACTTAACAACACTAAATCTTTATATACAAAACAATATCTATATACTACAATTATTAGAAATTTATAATATTTAGAAATACCCTGTATAGCAATTAAAATTTAAACTAAAAAAATCTGTCCGTAATCAATAATAACTAAATAAAATCATCGAACAGCACGAAAACCCGTCGATACGCCTTTTTTCAAGTCTCTTCAAGTTAAACTAAGGAATGTGTGTTGCCACTTTTATTGTCTTCCGATAAACAATGATTTCAAAATATTGGCGTGCTATTTTAAGTGCGATCGCTGGCTGGTGATTTTTTCTTGGGAAATATGACAACGTGGGATGAAACTTTTTTGGGGGTTTTCACTGTTATTTGAGCGGAAATGTATATCATAGGCTTAAAAATCATTTTCTAGTGTTAGATTTTTTTTCGGCCGCTTCGTCGGTTGGTTGTCCGGTATTAAATGAGTCACTGACAGAAATTTTTGGATTAAGGTATAGGTCCCATGATACAACTGTTTTTTCTGCAAAGCAATATCTATTACCTAAAACGTGGAAAAAAATTATGGGTCAATGGTGAGTAAACTTTTGTATGGAACTTCAACATTTCCGAATTTAGTAGTATGAAAATTGGTATGTAGGCTATTGGTTACGAATAAAATTATCTGTTTTAACTTTTTGGAAGTACAGGGTGTCCCAAACTGGACG
>JAHBCN010011464.1:0-28987 GCA_019359885.1 Listronotus oregonensis
CTGCGGCGTACTACACATTGATTATGTTTTCGCCATGTCTTAGACAGTAACGCCTCTTTCTAGCGGGCATTTTACGAAATATCCGCATTGGCGCGATATATTCAAATTTGCTCACATAAACAAGGTTTATAACCGACTTATCGCTCCTTTTGCTGTGACATCCAAGGTGTGTTGCCACAACTAAAGCGTTCGCCACAATTGAGTTTATGCACACACAGGTTGCCACAGTTAATGCGATACAGACACACACACACACACACACACTCAGTGATGCCATATCTCACGATTATTCGTAAGATTACATGATTTTGCTTCCGATTTTAGAATCTTACAAATAGGGAAGCGATTTTCAAATAAATCTTTATAAAATAAAATATTGCATTTAAATTAAATGAAACAAACAATATACTATTCAATTATTAATAAAATAATTTACCCCGTTCCTATAGTGAATGATAACAATGACATATCAAAAGAAACGACCAGAAATCCTTATCGCATATGGTACGTTCCACAATAATTCGTTGATTTCTCGTTTTACCGGCTACTGTTGCAAAACTCAATAAACTTTGGGTACCCGCATGTAGGTCTGGACTTAAAAATTCCTTTATTTAGATATTATTGTACCTACTTTTTGGTATATTACGTAGGTTAAGGGCAAATTGCAGGTGTTTAATATAAAGCAGAGTCTTTTTATCTAGTTCATCAGTCATTTGGAGTTTGTCAAGGTATTTTCGTGTGTGTTATTGAGCATCCAAAATAGCTAACCCAAACTATTGATATTAGTAGGTAATCAGAACTTGAACCCTTTCAAAAGGTGCGGTGCCAACACAATAGATATTTGTCAGGCAACTTATTTATGGCTGGGTTTTCCACTGAGGACTGTCATTTAAATTTTATTGCGGTCGAGAAATCAACCAATTATTGTGGAATGTACCATACAATCGTTTTTATGCGGTCATGTTAATCACTGTTATATTTAATATAACAGTAATTAAAAGGCTGTTGAATTTTTATCAGACTGCTATTCTAAAAAACTCATGAACATTTTTAAAAACTAATGAAATTAATAGTAATCCTAATAATACAAAAAAAAACTCTAAAAATACACTAAAAAAAATTCTCATTTTAAGTTATAAGCAGGACAGCCATCCTGCTGAAACCAAATTTCCTCGAAATTAACATTTACGTTCTGTACAGCTGGTATAATTTCCTTTTGCAGCATTTGCAAATAAAATTATTTATGTTGTCTTGATCGATAAAATAATAAATGCCAATTATTAAAATAATAAACCATTCTAAAATACTAATATTTTTACAATTTTTTTTTTGCTAAGCGCATAACTTTTTTTTAAATGAAAAATTTTATAAAATGTATTATTTTTAAAACATTTCTAAAATTGCTAATAAATATTTAACGAAATGACAACACTGTCGATAATATCCTAACGAACCGTAGGCGCCGCGCCGTCGATCGTCCTTGTATTGGAAGTGGAACAGGGGAAATTGTTGTCGTTCTCTTTTTAATGTGTGGTCATACCATATGTATCCTACTCTATTACATTAAAATTGTCCCCAAAGCCTTTGCCTTGCCAATCCTGTATATGTACCCGACAAATAAGCCTGAGTCGTCGGTTACTTAATATCACATTAATCGGGTGGCCTCGGAAATTTGGGAATAAATGAATTGTCGGCTACTTACAATAATCCGTCCGGGACATATGAGGCTTTATAGCAACAAGGATGTTTGGTGATCGTCTTTTTTTTGGTAACAATATTTCGAATTATATGCAGCCGAAAATCTTCCATTGGCATTCTGGTCTGTTTAAGTGATCTGCTAATAGAACACGTGACATATGGATGCAAGCAAAAAATGTCAATGAGGAACTTGGCCTTCTTGTGCCAACTATTTTTGTACTATTTGTATGTTAAAAAATAATGTGTAATGTCTTTCCAGCTACAATGTAAACATTTAAGGTAGTTCTTTCCCTACAGTCCAGTCACAAATTTTTGGCATACTACCCATATCATACGCACCATGGTTGCAGGTCAATATTTTTTAACATGAGTGTACCCCTTACACTATCGCACTACGATAAATTAGCGTATATAAAAATCTGGCAACGTCGGATATTTATTTTCCTACTCGGCTTGTACAGTCCAGCTTCACTTATACCGAATTTGTTTAAACAACCAAAAGGTTGTTGCCAAATTTTGAACACTTTTAATTTATCATTTAAGTTTTAAGCACTTAATGCTTTCTTTTAATAAATATTACACCTATATTTTTTAAATACAGTTCTAATCTTTAGGTTTAATATGTCTTTATTTTTTTAAATAATATATTATAATGCCTTCAATCTTTTTTTGTTTAAGTTAAATAAATTCATTGACGAATGCTGTTTGAATTTGGCAATGCGGCAAACCGACGGAGCACGGCGGGGTCGGATACGTCAGGCGGGCGACGACAGCTTAGTTTTCATTTAGGAAGATAGCTTGCGCAAGTATGTAATTTTATTTGGTCGTCTATAAATTTTTTGTTACACTTGCTAGGCTGATGTTTATTTTTATGGGCCAGTCATTAACGGCGTTAGGAGTATTTTTAGGGTTTTATTGTTACTTACCGATAATACATATAATAATACCTACATAATTAATAAATTACCCTTGTATACTTGAGCCCACGGTGAAGTCACTGTGAAAGCGCTGTGTTCATAAATAAACTGTGAAAACCCACAGGTTCCACGATGTTTTCACAGTGAAGTTGTTCCATAAGCACACCGTGTTTCCACAGTGGTTTCTTACTAAACCCACGGCGCTTACACAGCAAATCCATGATAAATACGTAGTAAGTATTCACCGCGATTACACAATGAATCCATGGATTTTACACTTTAAATCCAAGATGGATACAAAAAAAAACAATACATTAGAATTTTAATTTACAGTTATACACTATGTATACAATATGGAAATCCTGGGAACAGTGGAACATATTTACGGTGTGTTAGCCCACAGTGTTTCCATTGTGTATACACTGTGGGCTCAAGGATGCGACAGATATTTTTCGACTTTAGAATTATATGGCCAATTCTAAACATTTTTGTGTAAAATACCTCATCACTCATCAATATTTCCCAGTTTTCAAAATGATGTTAGTTAAAAATTAACAATTTAGTCACTGTGACTGCTTACTGAGCAAAAACTGCCTAAAATAGAAAAAACAGATTTTTACTTTCCTATTCTAAGTTTTTAAAAGCTATCAGGTCCATGGTACCAATTACAGGTGGTACCAAGTGATATCACTCGTTCATGGGAGAATGAAATGGCTTGACAAACATTACATGTTTATAAAATCTTAGCAAATAAAAATCGAAATTTTTGACATTTGTCGATAACAGTAAACAGAAGAGCTAATTTTTATAGGTTTTATTTTTTATTGATTAAAACGCCAGTTTTAAATTTTTTACGTTGTATTTTGATAGTGACTT
Source organism: Listronotus oregonensis (assembly GCA_019359885.1). Lineage (NCBI taxonomy): Eukaryota > Metazoa > Arthropoda > Insecta > Coleoptera > Curculionidae > Listronotus > Listronotus oregonensis. The sequence continues at coordinate 3,492 of JAHBCN010011464.1, forward strand.
TTTACGCATACTGTACGAGGCTGTGCACGATGCTGCTACATCCAGGAAGCTTTGTTTGAAATCTGTGCTCCGCGAGCATTGACAAATTTGCATCAATTTGACATAGTCTGAATTATCTAGTCGCTTAGAATGACGTTGGCGCTCGCCGAGCACGGATTACAAATAAAGCCCCTTAGGTATACTTAGTGCTTATAGGTGAAATCATTGTTAGCAAATTATTACCCTATGGCACCTTCTAATAGTCGCGCATCAAATACCTCGAAAAAAGTTAAAAAATACTGCTTTTGTTAATAACTTTAGTAATGTAGGCTCTTAGAGATGATATATTAAATACATGTAGAATTTTTATGAAACTACGAAATAATATAAAGGATTTCTTAAGTATAATAAAACGAATTGGATGTAAGCCTTAGCAATACAAAAGTCCCGTTACAATTTTTTTCTTAAACTGTTATAATGCCCGAGATATAGCTGTCCCGCATTTTTTCTGTACAAACCCTTTAAATTTCATTTGCAATCGATGCGATGGATCTTAAAAACTATATTCTATAAATGAAGCAAAGTTTCACTTGTTTATTTAACTGTTTTTTCACTTAATTTTTTTCATGCCGTTATTTTTGTTATAGGAGCATAGTTCTTAAAAAATTAAGATAGGAATTGAAAAAAAACTGCTATTTTTTGAATAATTTGTGACCAGTAAATCGACAAATTTCGATGTAGGAGCATAAATAGCCAAATGCTACATTAGATACTAATTTACCTTGTGTGCCAGAAATTCCGTATCAGGTGCTGTTACTAAGAATTCTTTTACTTGATCCAAATCCAGAGCCTTTGATTTTTTCAACTAGGTCGATTTCTTCAAGAAATAGGCCAGAAGCACCTTTTCTTACGTAATGTTTTCAACATTGCGGCTGGCGCACTACTTTTTATATTCGGAAAACTGCTTCTCGTAAATTTTTTTCCTTATATCCATTACCACGAATGGTCAATTTTTGACAATTTCAGTTAAATAGCGTAAGATTTTGTTTAGTGTCATAGGAACACAGAAATTGTTTCTGATGGTGTATCAATATCAACAATATAATAACCCTACACCTGACAGCCTCGCTTCCATCGATATGTTAAAGTACCGTTAAATAGTTTTTTTTTTTTTAATTTTATTATCTAAAGTACATCAAATGTAACCTCGGAACTAAAGCGTCTTTTAATCCCTTAGCGAATTGTAACCCTCCCTACTATCGGGGTAACAACCTTTCGCCGCGGGATTAAAAGTATCGCTTTAGTCCCTAAGTTTTATATATATATATATATATATATATATATATATATATATATATATATATATATATATATATATATATATTATATATATATATATATATATATATATATATATATATATATATATATATATATACATATATTGTCTAGTATATTCTGTATTTGATATTAAAATTTTTAATAAACCCATAATACAATGTTATAAACCCTTTTTTATGATTATATATACTTATTTTTATTATTATTTAATAAAAATAAAATAATACATTTTTAAATTAATTTTTAGTCGTTTGGTAATTTCGCGCTTTTTTCTTTTACTCCGCCTTTGGACTCGTTTCACCGTTGCCAGTTCATCTACTTGCAGCTCTTTCTCATATCCCTACCCGTAAAAATATTTCTCTAAAGAAGTAATTAATATTAGTTTTTTGTCCAAACTACGTGGTGAATAATTTTCATTTTTTTTTTAAATATTCAAAATATATTTTTCTTCATTATACTAGTTTTTCGTAAGGATGGTAAGTCTCCTTCAAAGGCAAAAATTAATAAAACTGTCATTTTCCCACGCTTCTTCCATGCTACATGTACAAAAATTGCAATTTTTAATCCGATTATCTGTATTAGACGTGGTCAATCTTCTTTAAATTTTACCAGCACATGTGTTGTACATTTAATAACTTATATTCAAAATTTGAAGGATTTCTTAAGATGTTGCTTGCATGACCCAACTACCTTAAAGTAATAAGGTTTAAATAAATCGCATAGAAAACCAATATTATCCATGGTGTGTTAATATTATATTTTGAAAATAGAATTTAATATGCTATCTTTTTAAATTAAAATATATAGGTTGTTCCACTTAAAAAATAAACGCATAATATTTTTACCTGACCCCGTATACTTATTTTAAAAACCGCAGATTATTCAACAATCACTATAATGAAACTTTTGTATTAGACAGTTTTATGTATCTCTTTTAATTAAGAAAATATAGGTTCATTCTGAAATTGACAATGTCAACGAACTAGAATTAACGCAACGCCGGTTTGTAGGCAGGGTGTTTGGTATAGTGATCTGTTTGTTTTTGTTTTGGAAAAACGTAAACAAATTGTCAGATCTCAAAAATCAAAATCAGGAAATTATCTTGAAAATGTAATAAAATTATTTAAAAATATATGTTTTTGTGTTAATATAGGCAACATCGATTTAAATATATGATATTGGAACTGTCATTCCAAGATCCGATTGTACCGGCAACAAGGTTGATTTGGACAGCTGCTGTATTCGTTTAATAAAAAATTATATTAAATCAGGTGTTGTAAGGCACTTCGATGTCATTTTATCTCTTTCTAGTAGGTTGTATTATTCAATAACACGTTTTGTAAACTGACTTGATTAACTGCAATCGAATTGAGCATCTAAAGTGAATGACAAATCTTTTCTGTCACTTCAGATAATAAACAAAAATGGTTTTGTGGCTTTAAAAGTATTTTTTAATAATAAAGAATCATCGATTTATAAAAATGTGATTTATGATGCAATGCCATAAACATTGAAAAAGTTATTATTTTCGAAGTGATGCTATTTAGTGTGTTTAATCAATGTTGCCGGTGCATTGTGCTTATAAAAACTATCCCGCCTTGCCCCCCTGAATATATTCATGCCAAATAAGGTGTGTTTACTTTATTTCTATCCAAGAATTCTTTGGACAATGTCTTGGTTTTCCCCCATATTTCTTAAGCAAGCAAACATTTTGAAACTTTGATTTTACCATTTTAAGTTTGACCCAAGAAGAGCACATGACGCCTATATTACTCCTATATCACTAAAAATTACGGGGTTACCCTATAAGTGTCGAAAATGAACACACTGTACACTGCATTATGATTTACCTCAACTGCGTTTCCATAAATAATATTTTGCCTTGTGCAATTAATATACAGTTTTTTCACTAAGCTTGTATTGAATTTTCATTACCAAATACCTTTACAAATTATTTTAATGTTGTTTAAAGTTTAAAATTACCATATTATGTAAATAACCTTATGAGGTAGCTGAATTCATCTTATGTCATCCAAAATTGCTTAGATTGTTAGTGGAGAGTATTTGATGACAAAAAATAGACGTTTAAATTTAATTAAAAAAAGAACTATGAGAATGTAGTATATTTGAAAAGAAAAAAAGCATATTTGAACCACACTCGTGACAATATACATAAGTTAATTTAATTAACTATAATTCTATAAACTATACAGCAAGTGCTGAACTGGTGGAAGTAGGCAAACAAAATGTATATACTCTTGGAGAAAAACTCTTGATTTTTATTTAAATATGAATAATAGTATAATTTATTTATTTTGTTACAATGTTACGTTTTAAAGATCCTAATGACATCCAAATATCATCTTTTTTAAAAATAATATTTAAATGTTGTAACTCGTAAGATTTTTTAATATATTATAATAAAACAAAATGCATTATCGACCTAATTGTAACATATATATTTGTTTTTCTTATTCTGCTTATACAAAAGGCAATGACTAAATTTACCACCAATCGTCCTGGCTATTTGAGTTGTTATAGGATCCACCAAAATTGCTTCCTCTATCCATGCCACCACCTGAAATAATTATTTTTAAATAATGTGCTCCGAAAATATCTTAAAAAAATAAATAAAAATGCATACAGTGAGAGTCCACCATATTTAAACTTAGTCACTGAAATTTTATTGATCAAATAGCGCATGAACATAGGCTGAACTTGTATAAGGAAGATAAAGAAAGTGCCGTTATAAAAAAAAACCTATGTAAGACTTTAATACTCCTATAAATAAGGAATTTATAATTCTTGTAACAAACTTTTTCAGTTTGTTACAAGGATTTATAAATTTTCACTTAAAATAACTTTACCACAACTTAATTGTCCTTTATTTTAATTATTCACTGTAATTTATAATATTAGCTTACTTATTTCAAATTTTAAGTCATCAATACTTAAATATTCTTTTAAATACAACCCGGTAAAAGCGTTTATAATGCTGCATACATTCCAGGACCATCCAAGTATTGATTTTTCTAATTGGAATAGGGTAAGCGATTTTCGACTCTATATCTATTTTAAGTCAGTTAAGTAATAAAATCCTTTGTTTTGTGATAGGTTATGTTTTAAAAAACTGTGACACTTGGGTTTTCGTTTTTGAAATTTCATTAAATAACCAAACAATGCTGAATAGTTATCTCCGTTTTGTAATTTGAATTTTCCGCCAAAAGGACAGTAAGCAACAGTTTCATACCACCTAAGACCTTCAAACCTGTTATTTTTTATGGAATGCGAGGTGATAAATACCTGTGATTGATTTGAAAAAGGCTCTCTTTTGCATATTTACCGAATAAACAGAATGTCTGCTAGTGCATAGTTGATTATTTTTCTTAGCCTGTGGCTTTTGCAGTTTTAAACTGGATTTTTAAATTTTATAACCTATGTAACATCCTCTATGAGATTTTAAAGACATTCTTTGGGCCATAACATCTGGTAAGTCGGCATTTTCGTCAATTTTAATAGTTTTCCTTATCTCATATCTACCATTTTGTTTCAGGCTTTCATCGTATATTTTACGTTCGAGTTTTTTTTCATTCTTCAATATTATCTTTATGGGCTTTCCTTAACTGGAGTTTTAAGGAATTTTCCAAGTTTTTATGGATTTCTGGAGTTGTACGTAACCACGTGGTCGGGTTGGCAAAAGTCCAAGCGGTTTATGGTTTATGTATTTCTGGCAAATGCAGTGTTGCTGGTCCAGCGAAGGAATCCTCAGCTTCCGTATAGTACCGTGTGGTCATTTCTGGCAGTGCAGTGTTGTCCAGTCCAGAAGGGAGTTTAGGTTGGTTCCATTAGGAGTTCCAGAAATCAAAAGATAAGTCCATTTATAAATTAACCTTTTTATTATATTTTTGCCTGGCTCACTGCAATGGCCATGTACTGGTGCTCAGTTATATAACTTTTTTAATTAAATTATCATGTTATCAAATTTTCTTATGCTTTAATCATTACTGTCTTATCAATTTAAATAAATCTCTGTACTTAATATTTAATTTTTATTAATTATATCATAATTTTCTTGTTATATGTTAAATATGCAAAGAGCAAAGTAACAACCGATCATTTTATTGGGTTCCATTGTTTGTTTGTCCAAAGATTTTGGATTGCAAATTAAATTTATTATTTTTTCTTTCTCAAACTGATAATTAGTTCAGCTGCTTAATTATAACTAACCACCAATCATTAAACTTGAGTTGCATTGTTTGTTTGTGCCTGTAAAGGACTGCACATATCAATTTAACTTACATCATACTGAATTAGCTCAGCTGCTTAAATTACTTAACCACCGATCATTAATTGAGTTACATTTTTTGTTTGTGCCTGAAAGGGACTTCACTTATCCATTTAAGTAACATCACACTGAGATAGTTCAGCTGCTTTAACTTATCTTAACTTATCTAAATTTTCATTACTATTTCTTGTTAAATTTAAAACTTTTCTTCATAAAATCATTTTTGTAACTTAAATTTAATAAATTTCAATTTAATAACTCTTTTCTAAATTCAGTATACCTCGATTCATAAATTTAATGATAAATAGATTTCTTTTGTTCTCTCACAATATAAAGTATCTCCACTGGTTATCAGTTTATTAATCAATACTTATTTTTTTGGGTTATTATTTTATGTAAATTGCCTTATTTCTTTAATACTGGTATGTATTTATTTTTGTATATGATAAAAATATTTTTCTAAATTACTTGCACTTACCTATCAGATTACATTTCATTATCTCACAACCTTTTAATTCATATAAGCTTTTCCAAATTAGGAATGTATTTATCTCTCTTTATTTTTGTTTAATTTAAGTAAGGATACAGAACTTCACATGTCCAATGGTTAAATTCTTTATTATGTTAAATTAATAATAAGATACTTTTTAAATAAACCTGTTGAGTTTATTTTTGACTTTTATTACTTTTGTCTTTGTTTTGTGTATTTCCTTTGAACTCCTATAGTTCTGGCGCCCATTGTCTGTACTTGCATAAATAGTCTGATTAATCAAAATATCTTTTTTAACAACAGCTAGCCGAGTGAACTCATCCCAAATAAAAATAATAAAAACTATTTTACAACAATATACATTAATATAAAAACACACATTTAAAACAAACTAAGAACAATTAACAATAATTATTTTTTATTTTTTTATTATTTTTATTACATTCTTCATTCCACTAGAAACACAGTTTCTTTAAACGGAAATATATGCTTTACTGCACTGTGCAAAAAAAACAACAGGAGGGCTTATAAAAATAAGCGGATCTGCATAATAACAGATAGCCAGCCATCACTAGGTGCTCTAGCAAACCCCAAGGTAACGTCCAAGCTGATATGGGAATGCCAAAAAGAACTAAAAGTCTTGGGAGAATGCAAAAGGGTAACTCTCTTGTGGGCACCGGGACATTCGTGAATAGAACGCAACGAAAAAGCGGATGAGCTAGCAATACAGGGATCATCCACACCATACTTTGAACCACAACCTGCGCTTGGAGTCACCAAAAAAACTGCACGAGGGCAAACTAGGGAATGGATCTGAAACAAGCACGAGGAATACTGGTCGAGCATCAGACACACGGAAAAGGCTTCATAACGAGCCCATCCAAAAGAACGAAGAAAAAACTACTCAGACAAAATAGCCTAAGAGGACACCTACACAAGATAGGCTCATACAATTGGGACCCAAGTTGCAGAAAGTGCGATGAGGGGAAGAAACAGCCTACCACATCCTGTGGGAATGTGAAGCGTTGAACCACAAAATACAGGCATTATTTCGGCAACCGAAAATGAGCCACACCAACCAGTCGCGGGGTTATATAGACTTGTAGAAGGAACAAGACTAGTGGGAGGATTGGTTTAAAAAAATGGGAGATTAGGCACAAAAATCCCAGGAGGCTGCGCTGCCCCTGGTAGTAAATTAAGACGGTTTCCAGGAAAAAAAATATTTCCGTCGAAGTTATGGTTAAACGTATTATTATCACTCTTGGTTCCGATTTTAAAAGGTTAAATTCTGATAAAACCTTAGATAATTTTTCCTCCTGTACTATTTCTTTAAAGTATAAGTTGGCTGCTAATTTCTATTACAGTGGGGTAAATATATGGTTGTTATTTAAAAAGAAGTTGTATACGCCAATTTCCTTCAATCTTTCGTTACTTCCCTTAGCGCACCCAAAACTGAAGTCACTGGCTTGTGTTGTTATATATTAAATCTGCAGGTATAATAAAATTTTAATAGAAATATGGTGTAGTGGTATAAGCTGCCTTAAGACTAAGCTAGATAATTGTTTTACCTCCATTGCCATAACCGTTGTTTCCGTAACCACCTCCGCTCGATCTCTGGTTTCTTTGAGAACTACCAGACTGCTGACGATAATCTCGACTACCGAAACTGCTTCCACCGCTTCCTCCACCATAGCCTCTTTTACCACCTCCACCCCTTCTTCCTGAACTGGGTAGACGACTATCAGAAGCAACACTTTCCATCCAACTTGGCAATTCCTAAATTATGATTTTTATATAAGGTTATTGCACAAGTGCATCAAAATTACCGATAATTTTTGAGTGACGCGTGTTTTTTTATAATTGTAAGAGTTTGTTTTCATATTTTCACGAAAAGCCCGACTCCGCATTTTCGTAAAATTTGGAAACAAACGATTGCAATTTTGAAAAACACGTTGAATAAAAATTATCTGGGTATTTTAATGCACGTGTAATTTAATTAAATATTTCCCGAATTAATTGTCAGAATATGACATTTTTTGACGTCAACAATATAAACTTGCGATGCAATTTTCGATTTCTGCAGTGCAATCACCGCTGTAATTTTGTATATATTGTTTATTTAATATATTATAAAAAATGTTTTTTTATGATATATTAAATATTGGTATTAATTTTTTATTAAATAAAACTTAAAATACAATGGTCCAACATGTAGAGCGAATTACATCACTATGTATAAACGTCACTTTGTATCGTTTGTATTTCAACAATCTCTTCAATGTTTATCTGTTTTATCAAATAATTTGTGGTTCTCAGCAATTAACGGCCTAGTTTGGAGTTACCAAACCCAAAATCCCGAATTTTAAATTATGGAACAAGAATTTACTAAAGCAAATATGTCTAATTTGCCAATAGTTGATTTGTTAATGCTAGGACAGTTTGTTGCATCGAACAAAGACTTCTGTTCAGCAGAAGTGAAATCCGATAGTTAGATATTAAAACTGAAATACATAAAATCGGCTTTAATTATAAATATGCATTTTAAGATGTTAAATTTAGGCGTTATGTTATTGAAATCTGTAATTTATTGTAACATTAAGTTTTACACCTAAAACAAGATGATTATCATGGAGAGGGGACCTTCACCCATCTCCCAACCGGATGAAACCATTTTTTATCAAAAAATAGTATGTTAAGAAATGTATTGCGAATGGATTGCATAAAAAATTATGGTCAAGACTTTGACTAATTTAAAAAATGAAACATTTTTGATACTCCCTGTGTAATGTAACTTTTTATTTTTCTATTTATTTATTTTATTTATTTATTTAAGTGATTGGTGTCAATAATACATATTAGTACTTACACAAGTCAAAATATAAAATATAAAATAAAACATTTCTAATATTAAAACTTAAAAAAAACAATAGGATTTTATTAAGAATATATCTACATCATAAGTTACACGTTAAAAAGTCTTTAACACTGTAAAAAGCTCTTTCCAGCAAAATAGTCTTTATCTTGTTTTTATTTTTTTTTTAATGAAGTAATGTCTTTGAGCTCATTTGGGAGTTTATTGTAAAGCTTGACTGCAAGGCATCCAGGGCCATCTCGACACACGGCGATAAACAGGTATAAGATTATGTTTGTTTCTGGTTTCATGGTCATGGAGCTCACCATGCAGTTTGAATCGATTCATATTAGTCTTTAAGTATAATAAATTTTCCAGAATATAGGTAGATGGAAGGGTCAAAATTTTATGAGATACAAAAGCCAGTCTGCAGTCATCCCTATATCTCAGTCCTGCCAAAGTTCTAACAGCCTTTCCCTGCAAACCAAAGATCCTACCCACATCCGCCGCATATTTTACATGACACTACTGATACACCTTTTTTTTGCCTAAATTTCATAAATAAAAATTGTAATAATATCTTTAATTTTTAACTTCAAAAATGTCTAAATGCTGTATTTATGAAATTGAAGAAAAAAAACAGTGGTATCTTAGTCCTACCATGTAAAATTAAAAAATAAGAATTGACATTATACAGAAAGTATCAAAAATTTTTTAACCGACACGTCCACGGACAGTATGGGTTTTATCTATAACGTTGTTTACATCATCGATATTTAATCCTTACTTAAAATATTCAGAGGGACAGTTTACAGAAAAGTGTTTTTCAGGGACAGTGTAAATCGATCAGCATGTAAAATCATTTAAAACGGACATCACTTAAAGTTAAGCTTCTAATGTTTCGAAAGAGGGTGTCGTACTCGCAATATATTTGTTTACATATTATATTTTATAAGTAAGTAATTTTTATCCGGTTGGCAGATGAAAGTCATCCCTAATTCGGATCTTAAACCATCACACTTTTTTATAATTAATAAAATAAGTAGAAACTTACATCTACATAAACTTTAAAGCATATATTGGAGAATTTGGACACACAGGTTTTGGATCTCATTGTGCAAGAGTCAGCCACTTTTTTCCATATGTTATGTAGAACGTAAATAAAAAGCTTGCCTAGAGTTTTATTTTGATTTGTTATAACATTGAAATATGACATTTTTGTTATGCTCCTAATGTCTACTATTTACAGATAAGTGACGTGACGAGTGACGCCATGACACAGGTGAGCATTTTGGTGAGATTTTAAAATTTTAAATTAATATTGTATGGTTTTCCTACAATTTTTTTTTGCAAAATACTTTTTGGAAATAACACCTTTATAAAAACTCTTTAAAAACCAATCATCATTTTAATTCAAAGTAAGGGAGCCCAAAAAAACTTACAGAGACGTCCGTCAAGTCACAAAAATACACACAGAGCAGTTTTTTTTCATTTTTTTAATATCCAGAAATAATACAAAAAAACTGTATTAGCTTTATATGATGTAATTTTATGCTCTCTAGTAATAGTGATTTAAATTATCATTTTATTTTTATCTGTTTTAAAGTACTGCACAAATAAATATATTTTTTTTCAATTTGCTTACCTGCTTTGCTTCAATAAGTAAATCCAACATTCCATTTGCCAAATTCCTGTTTCTGTCATTGAAAAATGATGTAGCTACACCAAGGTTTCCCATTCTTCCAGTACGACCAATTCGATGAACGTACTCTTCTATATCAGAAGGTAAATCAAAATTAATGACATGTTTAACATGTGGAATATCCAGTCCACGTGCAGCTACTGCTGTAGCAACTAAAATTGGTGCATTGCCAGAGCGAAATTGTCTTAAAGCATCTTCTCTTTCTCTTTGGGACCTATCCCCATGTATAGAAGTTACGGGATAACCCTCTTGGTGCAGAAAATGTTCCAGAGAATCGGCACCTTTTTTTGTTTCGACAAATACTAGAGTCAAACTTTCGGCAGAAGGCTGACGATAGTCTGATACATTCAGCAAATCAAGCAAAAATGATCTTTTGTCGTGTTCCTCGACCCAAAACACCTAAAAAATAATTCCAATTGTAATGTTTTTAGGCACTAAATCGAATATGAAAAATATTTTTTTAATAAGTTGTTAGTACCATAGTCATATTTTTATTATTTTTTATTGACAAAATTGATTACAACAGAACAATTATATAACAAAGTATCAACTTAGATACTTAATTTAATTATTTATAATATATTAAGACTAAAAAAATGTAGGAATTAATAATAAAATATCAATATATCCTGATACCTACAACGAGAATGTAACTCTTTGATTTTTTGTTATATTTAAGCTGCGGATAAATTGGTATTTTCTAAATTGATGGCAGCACTAGTTTTTTTTTGTTGCATATTATTTAATTTATTAAAGTATAAATGTTACGTTTTAGTAGGCCTGCTATGAACAGAATTTTTGTAACTACAATTTTATTGTTGAGAAAACATATTTTAAGTTTAATCATCCGCAAATAAGGATGCATAGTTAATTTACATTCCACTTCTTTCAGTCAGATACAAACAGTTGTGTTGTGTAAATCATGTCTTTTATAGTAGGCTAATATTTTCATATAAAGAAAGTATAGAATTTGACACAAATGCCACCATAAAATTGGTATTTTAAAGAAACGAAATTCTCGGTTCAAAAACTTTAAACCTACAACCTTGTACTTTAATTTTGTAAAATTTTCGGGGAATAACCCTCGGAATCCACGTTTTTGTGTTGTTTTGTTTACTCCCCAAATCCCCCAGTGTGTGGGGGGCGCAAATGTTAAGCCCCGCCAAGGGCGCGGTCAAACCTAGATACGGCCCTGCAAAAAGAGGTCAAATATAAACAGCGTCATAAAAATGACTTATTATATTATTATGGATAACTCTCTATAGACAGTGTAAAAACATAATTGTTTTTCTTTTCATAATTATTTTTTTTTATGAAAAATGAGTATGACCCTTTTTGAAAACCGTTTTTTGCTAAGTGCTTTGATGGCACTGAGAATTCAGGCTTTTTATATCAATAATTCTGACAGGCCAATTGGGAATGGCCTAGGCTGGAAATTTAAACTAACTAAACTAATAGACATCTAAAAATGCGTTTAGGTGTAAAATTTACTAAAATAATTGTGGTCAGCTTCTGGCAATTATAAATACGACGGTTGTAAAATTTTTTAAAATATTTAATCCTTAAAATAATCATATCCTTTATTTTTGGGAAAATGCAAAAATTTAATTAGGAACTAAAAATACACATATCGAAAAAAATGGTAAACCATTTTAGTTATACTGAGAGATACGCTTTTTAAAAGTTAGTAACTTAACTTATTTAAGTATTGTTACGGATTTTAGTTAGTTTTTAGTTAATAGAAATGTAAAAGGTTAGAATTATTTTATTTAGGTTAATAATTTATTAAAAATAGGTTACCTTAGTTTTTCCCTTTTTCAACGGCCATTGCGGATTATCCTGAGGGCGCTGGAGACATCCTTTTCACACTTTTCTGGCACCCTGTAGTAAAAGAGTTCTCCCAGCTAATTCTAGACTTTTCCATTCTTTTCCACATTACTATATAAAGCGCGAAGGAAATCCGCACGGGCCAGTTTAGTTTTGTATTCCGACGAGATAAGAAGTTGACAGACAGTTAAAGTTTAAACAGTTGTCATTATTACGTTAGGTTGAAGTGTTTCCATAGAAACGTTTGTAAACCTGATATCCAATAAAAAGGTGTAAAACCAGGATCCGTGTTTTTATACGGGGTGTCACGGAACATTTGGTGTCAGAAGCGAAACGAGATACCAAGGAAGCCGAAGTTGATAAGAATAATTTTTGAATGCCAGTTGGGACAAGACAACAAACAGCAGTTATGGGAAGAATTAAGTGCACTAATAAAGCAAATGACAGAAGACCTAAAAAAAGAAATGAAGACCAGCCAAGATTCCATCAAAGAAGACCTAAAAGCAGAAATGATGAGAAGTCTAGAAGAAATGAAGAGAAGTCAAGAAGAAATGAATACCAGCCAAGAATCCATGAAAGAAGATGTAAAAAGGGAAATGAAGACAAATCAAGAGGAAATGAAAAAAAGTCAAGAAGAAATGAAGAACCAAATTCGAATTAGTCAAGAAGAAACACGACAGCAAATAGAGAAAATCCAAAAAGACATTAAAAGAAGCCAAGCAGAGATGAAACAAGAGCTGAAAGAAAAGATGGTAAAGATCTGAGAAAACCTGAAAGGAGAATTTTATCAAAGCCAAGATGAGATGAGAAAACAAATGTTACTTGAGGTAAAACTTTCCAAAGAAGATGTAAAAGAGGAAATAAAAGAAATACAGCACACCGTACAGTCAGTTGAAAGTCATGTTCAGCAAGTCCAAGGCCAAATACAACAGGAAGTGCAACATTTACAACGACAAATTCAAAAGCTAGCTAGTTCAGGCGTCGTTTCAGAAAGTGGTACCGCAACAACTATTATGAAACCACCAACTCTGGATGGCAAGATACCATGGGTTACGTATCTGAGACAGTTTGAAGCTGCTCCCAATGGTAACAATTGGAGTTTACCAGAAAAGACCCGAGCTCTAGTACTTGCTCTTCGAGGTGAAGCCATGGAGGTTTTAAGAAATATTCCCGAAGCAAAACAATGTGACTATGAATCCATTGTGAAGTTCCTGGAAATGAGATACGGTGAAGCCCACTTACAGGAAGTTTATAAAGCGCAGCTTCAAGGACGAAGACAAAGATACAATGAAAGCCTTCAGGAGTATGAAGCGGATATCGTACGACTAATTAATTTGACATATCCAGCCTACCCAGAAGAAATTAAACAAGAATTAGCAGTAGGTAGTTTCATTGAAGGCTTACGTGATCCGGATATGAACCAGGCGTTACGAATGGCTAGACTTAAGAAAATATCTGAAGCTCTTGCCTATGCACTCCAATTTGAAACAGCTAAACAAACATCCCAGGGGTCAGACAAGAGTTCGAAGGATGAACTTTAGTCCAGAAGATGGCAATTCAAATGATTTTGCAAGAGTGATAAAGGAGTTGCAAGAAATATTTTTTTAAAAAACAAACAGAAGGAGACAACACAATGACATTTAGAAGAAGAAATAACATCTGTTGCTGGAAGTGTGGTAAATAGGGGCATGTCCAAAGAAATTGTACCAGATTCAATGTCCCTGCCAGTAGTTTGGAAAACTCCCAGTGACCAGCTTTAAGGGCCGAAAGCTGGCTAGGTGCTACCAAGCCCCATCAACAACAATAATAAGAGTATCCCGGCTGTAAAACAACGGCTCCAGCTTGGTAGTACCTGGAAATGTATGCGGTCGGGAATGTGAAATGGTAGTAGATACTGGTTCCACACATACTATCGTAAGGCCGAACATCGTAGCCCACTGCAAAATATTCCCTCCAGAAAAAAATTACAATTTGGAATCTGCTAATGGAGAAGTCATACCAATTAAAGGAATACATGAAGCCAGAATAACCTTGGGGACGACAACCTTTATACACGTTGTGTTTGTTGCTGACATAATGGATGAAGTTATCCTTGGCCTTGAACATCAGAAGTTTGTACTTGGCCTTCCACAACGAATACTGCGAACTAATAATGAAGAGATTGTAATGAGACCCCCACGGAACAATGAAGCATCCATTCGAGAAGTTGTACTTACAGAAGATGTCATACTACCCACAAATTCAGAAGTCATTATCCAAGCAAGGTGTGAAGAATCAGAAGAAGGTGAAATCCTATTAGTCGAACCAATTGAAAATAGTTCACTATACGCTATGGGAATTCTACCCGCAAGAACTCTGACGCAAAACAAAAGAAATACGGTATTTGTCAGAATGATGAACCTAAAGGATTACTCTCAACAAGTCAAAGAGGGTGACAAAATTGGTACCTATCAACCTGCTAATATGATAGTTACCAATACCTTTGCTAAACCTGTAGAAGTTGCCTCAAGTAAACTACCTGATGCTCTGCAAGACCTGGTGATTTCATCGAAAGCCCTGCTAAATGCAGTGCAGGTTAGTAAGCTGGAAGACCTTTTGAGAAGAAATCAAGACGTTTTTTCCCTCTCTGAAAAGGATTTGGGAAAAACCAGCATAGTTCAACATCGAATAAATACTGGTGATGCAGCGCCGATAAGGCAACCACCACGAAGAATTCCTTTGGCTAAAAGAGACGAAGTTGAGAAGTTAATTGAAAACATGCAAAACCAAGGCATTATAGAACCATTCCAGAGGTCATCTCCAGTAGTCCTGGTTAAGAAGAAAGATGGTTATACCAGATTTTGTGTTGACTTCAGAAGACTTAATGACGTCACGAAGAAGGACAGTTTTCCATTACCAAGAATAGACGATACTCTAGATACGCTGACGGGTTCAAAATGGTTTTCGACCTTAGACCTGAAAAGTGGCTATGGGCAAGTAGAACTTCATCCTGAAGACAAGGAAAAATCTGCCTTTTCGACCGGAACCGGACTGTGGCAGTTTAATGTGCCATTTGGTCTATGCAATGCCCCTGCTACTTTTGAAAGATTGATGGAGTTAACATTACGTGGACTAACTTGGAAAACATGCTTGGTATACCTAGATGACATTATTATTCTTGGAAAAACATTTGAAGACCACCTGGGAAATGTTGAAGAAGTCTTTCAGAAACTAAGATCTGCCCAACTCAAACTTAGTCCAAAGAAATGTCTCCTTTTCCAGAAAGAAGTTAAATACCTGGGGCACATAATTACTGAAGAAGGAGAGAAAACCGATCCAGAGAAGACAGATGCTATCCAAAACTGGCCTACACCGAAAAACAAGCATGAAATTAGAAGTTTTCTGGGATTGTGCACCTACTATAGAAGATTTATACATGGATTTGCTGACATTGCAAGACCATTACATCGACTAACCGAGAACAACAAAAGCTATGAATGGACCGAAGATTGTGAAGCAGCCTTTATACAACTGAAGAAAGCCCTTTGCAATCCTCCAGTGTTGTCATATCCACAACCCAATCAAACATTTATTGTGGACACTGATGCAAGCAATACTTCTATTGGTGGAATTTTGTCACAGATACAAGATGGCCAAGAAAAAGTGATAGCGTATTTCAGCAAAGCTCTTTCAAAACCTGAACGAAATTATTGTGTGACTAGAAAAGAACTTCTAGCTATCGTCAAATCTCTGGAACATTTTCATAGGTACCTTTATGGCCAGAAATTTCACCTGAGAACGGACCATGCATCACTTAAATGGTTGCTTCAGTTCAAGAATCCCGAAGGTCAGATAGCACGATGGTTACCGCGTGTTCAAGAATACGATTTTAAAATTGAACATCGAAGAGGATTGAACCATAAGAATGCTGATGCTCTATCAAGAAGACCTTGCCCCGAAGATTGTAAACATTGCTGTAGACGTGAAGAACAAGAAGATCCAGATGAATTTCACTGCCGAAGAACACGCATCCAGTGCTCTCAAGAATGGGACCCTAAAGTCCTCGCAAAAGAACAACGAGAGGATCCTGATCTTGGAGGTATTGTAAAACTAAAGACAGAAAATTCAGAACGACCCCCATATCAGAAAGTAGCTTTAAAGTCTCCGAGATATAAAGGGTACTGGGCCATATGGGACTCTTTGCTAATGAAAGATGGCCTATTGAAAAGAGTCTGGGAAAGTTCTGACGGCAAAAGCTATACCTATCAAACAATACTACCCACAAAAAGGATTCCAGAAGTATTGCAAGCCTTGCACAATGGTATAGGAGGTGGCCATTTCGGAGTAATGAAGACTCTTGAAAAGGTTCGAGAAAGGTTCTACTGGCTGGGAAGTCGTGCCGATGTTAAAGACTGGTGCAGAATGTGTAAGGACTGCGCCTCCAGCAAGGGACCTAAGACACGAAGCCATGGCAAGATGAAGCAATACAATGTAGGAGCACCTTTGAAAGAATTGCTATAGACATAGCAGGACCATTTCCAATAAGTAAATCTGGGAATCGTTATATTTTGGTAGCGATGGATTACTTCAGCAAATGGCCGGAAGTCTACGCAATACCAAATCAAGAAGCTACCACTATTGCCGACGTACTATTTCAACAATGGATTTGTCGATATGGAGTACCAAGAGAAATACATTCGATTTATTCAAGAACCTCTGTAATCTCCTGGGAATCCATAAATCCAGAACCACACCCCTTCATCCCCAGTCAGATGGAATGGTCGAAAGATTTAACAGATCTCTTGATAACTACCTGAAAATTAAAGTAAATGACCAACAAAGTAACTGGGACAACTGTATAAAGCCATTTTTACTAGCCTATCGCTCCGCAGTTCACGAAACAACTGGAACGTCATCTGCAAAAGTAATTTTTGGAGCGAAGTTATGCCTTCCAGTTCACTTACTAACTGGACGACCTTCTAGTAATGAAAAACCAGCAGAAGATTATGTAAGTCAACTCAGTAAACAGCTTCAAGAAATACAAGAAGGGGTTCGTAATAAGCTACAAAAAGAAAGTGACCGTATGAAGTCCCGCTATGACTTAAAAGCTAAGCATAAGGGATTTATTGTCGGTGAAAAAGTTTGGTTATACAATCCAAAAAGAACCAAGGGGCGTTCACCGAAATTGCAGAAGTCATGTGAAGGTCCATATAAAATAGTAACCCGGCTTAATGATCTGGTATACCGAATTCAGAAGAGCCCACAGACGAAGATGAAAGTTGTATCTAGAACGGCTGTGCCGCTATCAAGATCGAGAAGATACTTGATCGAGACGATCAAAACTTGGGAGGGGGCAATGTTACGGATTTTAGTTAGTTTTTAGTTAATAGAAATGTAAAAGGTTAGAATTATTTTATTTAGGTTAATAATTTCTTAAAAATAGGTTACCTTAGTTTTTCCCTTTTTCAACCTCCATTGCGGATTATCCTGAGGGCGCTGGAGACATCCTTTTCACACTTTTTTGGCACCCTGTAGTAAAAGAATTCTTCCAGCTAATTCTAGACTTTTCCATTCTTTTCCACATTACTATATAAAGCGCGAAGGAAATCCGCACGGGCCAGTTTAGTTTTGTATTCCGACGAGATAAGAAGTTGACAGACAGTTAAAGGTTAAACAGCTGTCATTATTACGTTACGTTGAAGTGTTTCCATAGAAACGTTTGTAAACCTGATATCCAATAAAAACGTGTAAAACCAGGATCCGTGTTTTTATACGGGGTGTCACAGAACAGTATCTTATTAACAAATTTTTCCCAAACTTCTTAATGAACAGAGGAGAAAACCAATTCGAAGATATGGTATCCTTGTTTGAAATATAAACAAATTTAAAGATAAATAGTTGTTTATTTTTTACAATAATACAAAAGATCTAATATTGTAAAAAAAAATTCTCGGATTTGCCAAAAATTTGACTTATTTTTTAATGTATTTTCTTATTCACTCGCTACAAGACTTAGGTCGCTGGCCTATTAATGTGGTTGTATTTCATAATATTTTAAATAAAAACTTTTAACATACATGTATTATTTTTGGAAGAAAAATGCATGCCTTATTAAAATCAATGTTTTTCATGTAAGGATCACTTTTATATTCAGATAATAAAAATTGTTTTTTACTTTATTATCTGAATAAATCTATCCCACCCAAAACACTTAAGTAACATAAGGATTATGTTTCTAACCAAAAATCTCGGAATCTTAAATTATTGATATCTAAAATTAGAACACGCTTTGTCCACAATTTTGTTTCTCATTTTTTTGACTTTTTTTTATTGATCTGTCTGGTCTGTATTAATGAAGGCTCTTTTTTCATTAATACAGAGAACTTTTTTTCATTAATAAAGACAGATTAGTAAAGAACTTGCTAAGTCAAAAAAGAGAGGAACAAAATTGTGGACAGAACTTCAATTTTAGATCTCAGTACTTTGAGGCAGAAATTTTTGGATAGGATTTTGCCCCTTACTTTACATAAGTGCTTTTGGTGGGATCTCGTTTTTTATTAGATTAATAAATGGAAAAAATGGAGAGAGGGGTGCATTTTTTTTTCAGTATACCTTGCTCTGTAGATAGAACCTAACAACTGAATATGAAGTACAAAAATCGCTCATTTTACGGTCCCTTATATCGCGCCTGGTTTGGGGTCTAATAGATAAAACGTTGCAATTTTCTTTGATTAGTGAATAAAATTCTAACAATTATAACCTCATAAACTCAGATTCAATTAGACTTCTAAAATACCCCCTAAATATATGATATTACCGCGTTTCAGGGCGTTCTGAGTAAAAACGTGCAGTTTTCAGGTTTTTTTAAAATTTCTTCTAAAACCTACTTACATACCAAATTTTAAGTTTCTACTCCATCAGGGAGTGCTTTATAATTTCAAGGAGTCAACAAGTGATCCGACTTAGTCAGTCAGTAAGTGTTAAAATGGGTGAATTTCATAATCGAATATCTCAGAAACCACTTGACATAACTTAATCAATTTTGTCACAGGAAATAAGAATACTTATTGGAATTTACGTACCAAATCTTATACCTTTACGTCAAACGATACCGAAGTTAAGATGAGTAAAGCATGCTGAAATATTTCGTGTAATATACTACTACTGCGTAGGTCTGGCTGAAAATTCGCATGGCACACTTAGATATTTTTGTTAGGCTTTTTTTTGGTCCTGATATATGTATACTTTTAACCAAAATTTACTAGAAATTGCATAAAATTATAAAGCTTTGCCCCCACAAACACGAAATCTGTTTTAACAAATGATACCCACCACTGATTTATTACTCAAGTAATGGACCTTAAAACTCTAATGAGAAATAACATGAAATATTATGTTTGCCACTGAACTAATTGTAATAGGTTTCTTAACCCATCTTTTAAGTACTTCTGTACTGTGATGATTTAATAAAGAAAAGAGTTGGGACAAGGTTGCCAAACCAAATTGTCAAAATTAAAGTTTGTCTGTGTTCTTTGACCCCATGCTTATTGTTCTAACCTTTTTTTTATCTTTAAAGTAATGCCTAAAGCCTTTTTAAAGCCTAAGTACAAGGTACAGTGGGTGCTGGGTTTTTATATGGTTAACTTATTTATTTCCCGGGTCGCCCGTGACAGGCGGCCATACTTATTATTATGCTACCTGCTCTTTACACTAACAATAAGCTAAGGAAAAAAAGTTATAGGCTAATTGGAATTTCGCAAATAGCACAAAGCATGTGTCTGTAATTGTGATTGTTTAAAGAAAAAATTGTATTACACAAATAATCCGAAAATATCTGGTATATAACGTATGTATACATATGTTTGTGAACTTTATTAAATGATTTAATATATTATTTTAAATGGAATACTATAATTTATAAAGAGTGCTATTTTCCTATTTTTTAGAAAAAAAAATATAAAAACATGCAAAATTTAATTAATAAACCAAAATGAAGAATGTTGAATTACACAGGAATCTTAACAACATTTTATTAAAAATTAATGATTTCTTAGAGTAAAAAGAAATTCAATAAAAAACCATGTTACGATTTGTCAATCAGATGATCATAAAAGGATAAAGTGGATATTTATTTGTCGACTTCTGAGTTTGTTATGTGGCTGGAAAATGGCAACAGTGCCTTGCATTTCTAAAAACGACAAAGTTTTTTATTTCCCCAATAACCCTTGGTAGGATTTGATTACTGAGACTGCACTTAAATAGGTTTCGTATTTTTCAGAGCAAAAACTTTATAATTTTATGTATATTCTAGCAAATTTCAGTTAAAAAGATGTTTATTTAAGGACAAGTAGGAAAGTTTAATAAAAATATGGAATTATCCAGATAAAAACAATTAAAAATAATGAATTATAAAACACAAATAAATTAATAGGTCCAAGTCTTTTAGCATATCAATCACAAAATTAATTATAAAATTGATCTAATATTTAGCAATGATAAAATAAGAATTCATCATGTTGTTTTATAAATGCCGTTTGAGTTACTTAAGTTTTTTTATAAAATTTAAGCAAGTAGAGTGCTTCTCAAGCTAGTGATTTTTTATTACAGATGTGAGATATTAACATTTTATTTTAATATGTATGTATGACCAAATGTTAGGTTAATAAAAAAGGATAAAATATGCGACAGAAATTTATTTTGTGGTTTTACCAAGTTTATGCCTTGCCCTACATATTGGGAACTGCTAAAGGAAAAATTATATTCCTCCGAGCAGAAGCTGTGAAAATACCTATAAAAGAGGGACAGATCTGCTCCAGCTCATCGGTGGGCAAGAAAAGGAAGCTTTCCTTAGGAATGGGAAGATTTCTTTGGATTAAATTTATCCATTCTCCAGATATGGGAACAATATTTCAAAAAGGGTTTGATTTGGGGCCTACAGAGTATATAGATTATTTCTTTGTCACTAAGTAAAGTTTTCTGCAATTTGTTTTCACACGAAGATTAAGCAGTTTCAATATATAAAAATATTTCCATAACATTTTGTTAGTACCTAAAAAGCGCCTATTTTTTTTAAATTAGGATTTTTTTAATATCATGGTGAAAACTGAGCAGATGACGATAACCGGTTATTTCATCGATAAAATAGGATTCTGTTGACACTAAACATTTTTTGATTGCTTTTAAAAATACCGCTTAACTTAAAAGTGTTAAAAATAGTGCCTATGTTCTTTTTTTACAAGAGTCACTATTTATATCTTCCCCTGCTCAAAAAAAACTTTTAGGAAGATTTATCTTAAAAATAGAATGAGGCACTGTGTTTGAAATCATTTTTCTTGAAAACCACTGAAAGTATCAGTCAATACTTTTTGTTTACGTATATTTTAAAAATTCAAACCTTTTGTGTTATGTTTTCAGATGTTGATCCAACCCGTCCAACAGCTAAAAAGATATAGTTGTCCAGAAAATCACGTGCCAACATCTGTATAGGGGAAGGAAAAGTAGCAGAAAACATTAGGGTTTGTCTTTCGCCTGTTCCGGTGGCATCGACTCCTTTTCCACAACCCTGCGAATCTGTACCTCAAAACCCATGTCTAACATTCTATCAGCTTCATCTAAAACCAGATATCGACAGTAATCAAGACCGATTCTTCCACGGTCAATCATATCAGTTATGACCAGGTGTGGCTACTAACAGATGAAGCGCGGTCAAATCGCGCATCTGATCACCAATGTGAGCGCCACCATACCTGAAAAAGATAAAGAAAAGTCAAAGTTGTTATTTGTTACCAAAAAGCCAACAGCATTATGATATCCTACCCTGACTCTAGTACAGAGATATATTTCAAATGACTATATTTTTAGGATGAATCACTGCAAAATAAGCAAAATTTAGTTTTCCTGCAACATGCACTATACGCAAGAACCAAAAAAACTTAAAATTAATTTAAAGATCTATAAATGTGCATTAGCTTTTACTTTTAACTTTTTGTCAGGTTATATCTAATGTAAATTCCGGCACTTGGCCACCTAATAAAAAAGTTTGAAATTAAGTCTCAAGTTTAGTTCTTTCCATTTAGATCCAGAATATAAACTCTAATGATAAATCCATATGGACAATCAAGGTGCCATCTGCATATAATAATAAAGTGCGGCACTAGATGAAGACATATTTTATTGATAAATAGTAAAAAAGATCATAGGTGTTATTACAGGGTGTCCAATTTTCGTTCATTAGGGCTTGACCATATTAATGACTACAATCACTTAAAAAATTATTCTTTATAGTTTGCATCCTATTCACTAAATGCAATCTAATATAATTCAGTGGTTTACCACCAGTTATGCGCAAAAATTTATAAAATGGTTTTAATCCAGTATTAAATAAATGTTAAAATCGAATATTGGGAGCAAAGCTATGGTGTACCTGAAGGCACTGTACAGGTGTCCAATTTTCGTTGTCATTGTGGTGTTTCTCCGTTCTAGGGGAGATACAAGGTTGCCGTTTACGCAAACCTGAGCTACTTTTTCGAGAAAAGAAAGATGCCAAAATCAGAATTTTCCTAGCCCTCTTTGTTTTTGAGCTACAGAGTGAAATTGAAAATTTACACTTTTAGAGAATACCTCGTATTTCAACTCCCTGATTACCTATCGAAAAGGTAAAAAACACTATTATAGAACTTTTTACATATAATTCAGCGGCGGGCTCGACTTTTTTTCAGAACTAGTGTTTTTAAGATACAACCAGAAATTATGATTTTTTAAATGGGACACCCTGTATTTTATTATGTCATTAGATTGCCCTATTTTTTGCCATTATAATGATATATAATAAATGCCACTTTTTATCTTAAGATGTCAAAAACCTTACAAATATGAAAATTTGTTATTTTTTTAGTTGACAGTGATTTGCACATTAGAATTTCCAAAAATGTTTTATACACTCTATTTTGATGATTTTAATTGAATACAACAAACATAAAAAACTTAATATTTTAATATAACAAAAAAAATTAAAGGATATGCTCGAAATGGTTGCCATTTTCTCTCACACAGTTTGGTAATTCTGCGCGATGAATTTAATATTGGTGCGGGATGCGTTTGTTTCTGTCTAAAAGCCTCTTGAGTGGTATTAGGAAGATCTTTAAATGTATTGTGTTAAGTTCTAAAACTTAAATTCTGTAAATAGCCCCAAAAAAAGAAGTCTTACACACAGAAGTCAGGCGACCTAGGGGGCCATCTTACAGGTCCGGGCGCGCCAATCCAAGGTTCGATAAAATGTTCTAAATATTGTCTAACAATTTAGGCATTATGTGCTGGAGCACCATCTTGTATCGGCGATTCGCTAAAGGAACATCTAATAGTTCGTGAAGAGTATTTTCTAATATCCGAAGATATCGTGCAGTGAGGCCACCATCGAAAATTTGATATTTTATTTTCGCTCGTAACATAAAACAAACGCAAATCTGCCCTGTCCCTCAAGTGGAAATATCAGAATGTTGATTTTCACGTGACCAGTATCTAGTATTTGGTCGATTGAATATCCCGTCGCTACCTATATAACTCTTATCTGACCAAATAACAGTCCCTGCAAAATTTAAATCCTGATTTATCCTCCCCAAGTACCAATGACAAAAATTCAAACGCCTTTCAGCATCTATAACATGTAAATGCTGGACAATTCTTGTTTTGTAAGACTTATATTTATATTTTCTTAATATTGTTTCAACGCGGGACTTCACTACACCCACTTCCCTCTCAATTGTTCTACATGAAGATATAAGCGCGATAGATGCAAGCCCTAAGAGGTTAGTTTCATCCATATTGCGATTCTCTTAATTGTAGATTTTTGATCTTGGCTTTTAAAAAAAAACAAAATTAATTAAATTTGATTTTAGTCAATAAAATATCCTTTTATTTGGGTGGCTTCTATCAGGATACCTAGTATGAAATAAGGACAGTAAATTACAATTGCCACTGTGGTTATAATTAATTTTAATCAAAATACTTGTTTCTATAAAGTTCGTCTGCTGCATTTATATTTTTGTGGCACTCTATGTAACAAGTCAGCATCTTATAATATTAAAAATTTTCAAATTATTCATTTGCAGCCATTCTTTAAATTTAAAACTGGAAAGAATATCCTCAGTCTGATAGCGATGTTGACAACTGTAAATATTACAATTTCATTTCTTTTTTTTCCAATACTTACTGGTAATAGACATATATTACAATTTTCAGAAAAGATTGTGAACTATTTTATTTAATTTGATGTTAGTATCTAGCTTTCAGTATATTCTTTTTTTTAACCATGAAAATAGAATAAATAAAATGTTTTTGAGAATTTTGTTATAGAAATCACGACCAACTAAAAAATAAACACATCAAATATTCATATTTGTGAGGTTTTTGAGGTCTTGTGCTCGGTAGTGCGTTGATGTTGTCAGAATCATTTTAGCTTGTTTTAGTGCTGAAACATAGTTTTTTTTTCATGTGTTTTATATGATCTTGTGCATAAAAAGGGAGATTACATCATATAATTGTAATTGTTTTGGACCAAACATCTAAAAATAAAAACAGAAAAGACTGGTATATCGTTAAGCTATATTAGTATTTTGTTTAGTTTATTTTTTTTTTGTACCTACTGAAAATATACCTGGTATTGCTACTATTTTTTGTAGGACTTATCATTTTTATTTAAGATAAGGAGATAACACTGCCTGCTGTGATGTTTACAAATTAAAAACTCTTTCCAATAAAGTACAGAGCCGGGTTTTTAAAAAATTTTAAGTTACTTTTTTAATTTTATAAAATTATATACTTCTTTTCCTATTGTTTATCCTTTTGTTACCCAAACTTATCCATTGGGCCCCTCTTGTTGTTTAAAATGTCCTGATAGGTCCCAGGAAAGGTGTGTCCTTGTTTGATTATTTCCAGGAATACTTTTTTACATATTGCTCTTTGAAATTTTAAAACGTACTGTTGTTCTTATTATTTTATTAATTTATCGTACTACTTTGTCTCTGTAATTTTTGTTTTCTGCCAT
>JAHBCN010011464.1:29004-70632 GCA_019359885.1 Listronotus oregonensis
ATTGCTGTATATTTTGACCTTGTTCTATTTTGTAATTTAAATTGCAAATGTCTCATTAAAGTTGAATTAATTCTGTTGTAACTAAAAGTGAATACGAAATCGTATTTATTAATAACATGAACAAAAAATAAATAAAACGCTTTTAGAAAAAAACCAATAAGTGACGTGTTGTTAATTCAAATCATTTTGTTACCTATTATTTTAGATTCTATGGTAAGAAACCGATAAGGTTTGGTTTAAAAGTTGCTTGGGCGTTAGGGCTTCAAAGGTAAAAAATATATTCTTTAATTGAGAATAAACATAAAGCTTTTTTGATCTATAGCGCCATGGAATTATAAAATCATACCTTGCGAAATATAGGGCACTGGCGTAGCAAGGATTTTCATTTTTTTTTATCAAAAAAGTTAGACATATGGGACCCACAACAATTAGGGAAAGACTAATTATTTTTTTTTTGAAATTTCCACAGAAAAATTGGTTTTCTTTTGACGTTTGAATTTGGTCAAGAAATACAAATTGGGGATTTACTTTTGAAACTTAGATTTTCTTTGAGGGGAAGGGAAGGGTAGAAAAGAAAACAACTATTTTGCGCAAATTCTAAAATAAAAATTTTCTTTACCTAGCAAAGCCTTGGTGCGTGCCAAATAGCATCTGATATACACGTATATTTGGTGTATATAGGGGTTTTTAAACGTAATGATTGGCAAAAAAACTATACATGCGTTTCGTCCGCTATGCACTTTCGAGAGATTTGCAACAACGATTATTTTTTGATAAATTAGTCCAGGCAGTCAAGCTCAAAATAATGTTAGACCTCCGAATTTTTTATATATGCACCGATTTTCTTGAAAATTTGGAATTAAGCTTATCTTATCCTCCACATCAAAATCTATATGGTCGCAAGGTGTGCAAACTGTTTTTAAGGGGTGAAAACCACCCCTTATCGAAAAAATAGATTTTAGAGGTTTTTCGGCTTTTTTTCGATTCAAATGTCTTTTATTTATGTAGGATAAATATCCTAACGTATTGTACAATATAAAATTGGTGTATTTTGAAATATCAACCCTTAAGAATCTTTAAAAACGAACCTTTTGATGAAAATAATATAGAAAACAATCTTGAATTGAGGTGTCTGTTACTTTGTGATAAAATGAGAACACAGTTTTTACTTTGTTTATTATCACTATATTAAAAAAATAATACAAAAAATTATAAAAATTAATAATTAATAAAAAATTAATTTAGTGATAGTAAACAAAGTAAAAACTATGTTCTCATTTACTAGTTAGAAAAAAATCTTTTAACGATTTGTAACATTACAATTGCAGTTTTACTGGAATAAATTCATAGCATTTTGATAAAATTATTAGTTACCACTTTTCAACCCCTAAAAACTACCCCTTTCCAGAAAATAAAATAAAAAATATCGAATATTCCCAAATTTTTTAGTTTTTTGCAATTTTAGTATTACAGTTTATTATCTCTACTTGAAATAATTTTTAATTGTCTACACCCTAGCAACCCTTAAGAACCACCCCTTTGACAAAAATAAAATAAAAAAATATTTTTTAATGACTACTGATGTTTTGATTTTAAATTTTGTTGGTTCTAAAGTTTATTCTCTGAACACGAAGTAATTTTTAATATATAGTGTATATACATTTATAGTAGGTCTCAAATATACCTACAGACAACCTAGTGTCAACAGAAAAAATCGGTGCGCCAAAATTTGAAACTTTTTTTACTTTAAAATTGACTAAAAAAAATTTAAAATCTTATTTTTTGTGTAACTCTGTTAATTTTAAAGCTATCACATCCTACAAAAAATCATTCAAAGGTAATTTTCAGGGCTACAAGCCTATGTATGTTAGAAGGGCTTGAGACCCTTCATATTTTATAGGTAAAGGGTCAAAGGGCTGCGGAAAAGCATTCCTCGCACTATAGTGAAAGTTTAAATCGGATATTTAGAAAAAAACGAAAAGTACCGATTTTTTTTTTATTTTAAAATGAGATTCACATTCCCTTGGTCACTTTTTCTGCTCCAAAAGCCTAGGTTTTTAAATTAATGTAATCCGACGTTTCGCTTCTCCAACCATTATCATCTACCATTGATGACGGTTTTTGGACTCGAGACGTCGGAAAAATATTAAGTGTAATATGTCGTTAAATTTAGAATTAAAACTGACGTTTATTAAGAATAAAACAAAATTTTTGGTCTATTTAAAAAAATGAAGTTGATGATGGCTCCAAAAAAAACAAAACATTGGATTGAAAATTTAAAAACGTAGGGTTGTAAAGCAGAAAGAGTGGCCATGAGAATGTAAATCTCATTTTATCATATTTTTTCAAATAGAGTCGTCAATTTTTATGCCACAAAAAAAAATAAAAATGGGAAAAAATCGTCATAAAAAATGCTACATTTTTCTACTCTTTAGTTTTTTTCGTGTCTCTTATCGTTTTGGAGTTAAAATAAGAAACAAAATTTTTTGAAAAATCACAAAAAAAAACATATAATTTAAGTTCATTTTTTTCAAAACTGTGCATCTCTAATCAGTAAAACTTTCATATGTCATAAATAACATATAAATTATAATTGTAATTGGTGCAAGGAATAAGTTTAATTTTGATTTTGAATGAAATGACATTAGTTTCATTGCGATTTTTTTTAGTTTTAACTATTTTACACCATATCTCACTGATATTTCAGTCAAAAAGACTTTTATCGGTGCTTATTTTAAAGGTCTTTTTATGCTCTTAAAAAATATTCTATGACTTTTTGTTGAAAAATGTACCCTTTTGCCGTTATTTGAGGTTAAGTAGTTAATCACATAAAATGAAAGATCTTCAAGCAGCTATAACTTGCCTTAGGTAGAACTTTAAGATCTTCATAAATAGTTCAGTTCCTTTGTTTTTTTATAAGCTTCATTTTTGTTTATTACACTTTTTTCGACAAAACGCATAATTACAGAGTTATGCGTGAAAAACAATTGAAAAATGATTTGTTTTTATCGAAAAATCGCACTTTTCAATTGCGAATAATTCAAAAACCATTGATCTGGCAAAAAAACTTGACATGACATTTTTTACTTCAAATTTGCTTATCTATTAATTTCTGGGGGTATTTTGGGTAAAAAATAGCTCACCCCCGAGCAGGGGTGGCATTCACCCCAGGGGTGGTTGCGCACATCGGCACCATATAGATTTTGCTTTTCGACCATCCGTCTGTCATCTGTCAAAATTTCAAATAAATCGGTGCATATATAAAAAATTCGGAGGTGAAATGCTTGATTGCCTGGACTAAATTACCATTCATAAAAATAGAAAAAAAATAGTGCCAGTAATTTATTTATTAAATAAATAATTACATTTTTTTCTCTTCTAAAAACCAATATTTAACATACCTCACTTTACATCTCTTACACAAAAACGTAAAGGTGTCCTAAAACTACAGACCAAGGGGACCGATTACTAATATGCTAGTCTTAGAATTTACTACAGTTTCAAGTTCTTGTTTAGCGACAACATTTAAAAGTTTTAAGTTTTGAGGGGTCAACTGCAGTTAAAATGTTCAAAACATCGTTTTTTTTTAATTGTATTTTCGTAATGTATAGGGTGTCCAATTTTCGACATTTTTATAGGGTATCTCCGTAATTGTTAGTGCTATCAAAAAAGTAATACAGGTATCATGTGTTCTCTTTGGGTTAAACTTAAAATGCTAGAATTAAAATGATTGTTACGGGGTCAGGATAAAAAATTGTCGGAGCCAACCTCATTTTTTAAATAGAGCACCCTATATATTTTAATCTTAAAAGAAAGCATATTATTTTTTTTTAAGAATATAACACTCTATGGTTTATATTGGTCTTTTATGCGATTTATTTAAACTTTAAACCATAGGTAGGCTATAAAACAAAAGCAACTATTCTAGAAACAAAACTAACCACAGAACAAAACTATGTTGACATTGTAGCTAGAAAGACAATATATTTTAACATACAAGTAGTAGAAGAAATAGTTTGCACAGAAATGTAAATTAAACAACTATAGAAAATTTTAAGCGAAATAAAAGATTTAGATTAAGGAAAAAAATAACGGGAATTATCGCAAATGTCCCTCCGTTGATAAACCTTGCTTTCAAATACTAATTAATTTCCATTAATAAATTTGATATTGTTTCTCCTTTTTTCCTCCAAAGATCAAACACTGATATCTTGAATGTTAGAAAAACGGCAATAAAAAAAAATTAAATATTTGCATGTATACTCTTTTACCTTTGCAGGTAAAAAATGTTTTTTTTTAAATTCAGTTAAAATAAGTACTTAAATTTATAACATTTGATAAAAAAAATACCCTTGTTAATTAGGTGCAGGTGAAGTATTGCACCTTAAAATAATAAAGATCACTTCCCCGCTTCGACCTTCAATAGCGTTTGAAATTAGGTCCCCTACCTGACGCTTAATAAAATTTTGCCGTTCTTCCGAAGTTCATGACCAAGTCACATCTCGAGTTCAGTTCTTTACGGCGATATTATACCGGTACTGTTAACGAGGTCTTTCAGTTTTTGTTTGCTTTGTCTTATAAGCTTTATGAACTGAACAAAAAACTAATGTGTTGCTTTCATGAATAAAAGGTTTTATTTTCAGCTAACAGTATGATTCTAAACCTTCAACAGTACTTTGTGGTAAGTTTAATAGTACTTTTATTCTTTATTGATAAGCTACACCACCCCTTAGTTATTCAGCTTTTATTAAGGATTATATATAAATTATACAATTTCTCAGATATAAACATAGTAGTCACAACTCTTACTCCCCTTGTATCTTTGAAAAAATATCGAAAAAACAAGATTAACCTAATAATAAAGTCCCACAATTTACATATAAGGCGCTAAAAGAACAGTTACAGAGAGGTCAATGATCAAGTATTTATGGCGAACAGCCATTATACACCTATATACATATAACGTTTTATTGGTGAAAACTGGCAAATAATCATATTTTTGTTATTTTAGATTTAATAAGTTATATGTGCTAGTTTTAATTATCCGTATAAGTGGTACTATATAAATTATAATGTTACGTAGAAATTGGGACATTTAAAACGTATATATATATATATATATATATATATATATATATATATATATATATATATATATATATATATATATATATATACCTACTTATTTTTTTTACTAAACGGAGTCGATTCGCAAAGAGTTTTCTAAAAGGAAAAATAAATTTCCGAAAGCTCGGCGTTTAGTAAAGAGTTTTACTTCAGCCCAGACCGAATCAAGAATTTGGAATTTTCTGTATTCAACTAGTCGGTCAAGACTACCCTTCACCTTAATATAAATATATATATATATATATATATATATATTATAATACTATATATTTATATATATATATATATATATATATATATATATATATATATATATATATATATATATATATATATATATATATTTGCGTTGATAAATATATGCTATAAAACATAATAATAATTAAAAAAAACTCAATTAAACTTCATCAGTTGTTCAACAAAAAACTCGGATAGGAGAATTTTGATTTACTATGGCGCATTAGTTTTAAACGGGTGTTTTTTACAGGTATGTATTTCGGTGAATCCAGGAGAGTGGCTTACCTCCTTTTTTTGGATTAGCCGAGATAGAAAAATGACATTTTGGGCTATGATATACTCTCAAATTTGACGGTTTTTCACAAACCACGTGAATTCCGGTGAATTCCCGTTTTACCGGAAACGGCCTCAAATTTTGATTTTTAAATGACACACCCTATATATTAATATATTTTTGGAGTTCTTGGAAATTATGAAAATACGATAAAAAGTTTCTATAAAATATGTCCTAAACTTCTTAACCTTTGAATTAGAGGATGGAAAAATTTTAGGAAAAAAAAATGAAACATTTTATTTTATACGTGTAGATAAACATAGACTCATGACATTTGGGATAGATGCTTTCCAAGACTTTTCTACAAAAATATTTGTAATCATCTGTTACTCTAGAAAAGTGCAAAAAGGTTTCTAATTGAGTAAACCCTTAATAAGCTATTTTTTAAATCAAAAATTTTCAACCCAGCAAAAAGATACAGTGAAAAAATTATTGAGAGTTGCAGATTTCAACCCTTTCCCAGGGTAGCAGACGATTACATATATTATTGTAAGAAAACCGTGAAAAACATAAACATCTCTCCACATTTCATGGGTTTATATTTATCCATATTAATAAAATAAAATAATTTCATTTTTTTCTTAAAATTTTACCACGCTGTAGTTCAGAAGTTTGGACCATATTGTTATAGGAATTTTCTTCCATGTTTTTTATCCAAGGAGTCCGTCTGTAAAATGTTTTCCTATATTAAAAAAAAAATACCCTCTACATACACATACATATTGTTTCGTTTTATTTTTTCAAGCATTTAATTATATTTATTTCAAAAAAAAAATTGGTAGGGGTTGTTTTATATAATATTAAAATTCCTTTTTTAAAGATTCGCCTATCGGCAGTGATTAGTAACACTGCATAAACAAGGATATTGTCAATAAATTGAAAATGTTTAAAGCAACGCACATTTAAAAAAAAATAAATTAATTAATTCCTTAACAAGAAATTGGATGTGTGTAAAACAAGCTTTATTTGTATTTGTATAACATCAGTGTTATTTAAAATGTATCAGGTATTAAAAAAATATATTTTAATAATACGAGTACACATTTCATGCACAAAGAATCTTAGAAATTTATTGTAGTATTGTGACTCTTAAATCATAATGTCAGTTCATTAGTCCATTCAAAACGCGGGTTCTGGGTGCCCAATTTCGCTGCAAGTGGATACTATCTACGTTTTTTGGGTCGCTAGCTAGGTTTTTTGGGTCGCTAATTCCGAATTTAGGGATCCCGCTGCTCGACAATTCTGGCATCATCCTTAAAAATGCAAAACACCCTTTTTAGGGTTTTTTTAACGAAAATCTTATAAAAAATTATATAAAAATGCTCTTTAGGCACCTATAAAATACTTCCAAGGCACGTTTTTTGGCTCGCTGATTCCGAATTTTAGGGTCCCAATACCCTTGAACCCCGGAAACACCCCTAAAAGGGCAAAAACACTTTTTAGAGGATTTTTAACAATAATATTATGAAAAATTTATATAAAGTATTTAATATTGATAAAAATCTGTATTTTTATGACATATATATATATATATATATATATATATATATATATATATATATATATATATATATATATATATATATATATATATATATATATATATATATATATATATATATATTAATTTAGGCCTAAATTAAATTTTAGGGTTATTCATTGGGGGTGAAATAACCCCCAATCATCCCTAAAATATCGTATAATTAAAAAAATATATTAAGATTATTCTTAAAAAAAAATCTAAAAAGGGTGTTTCTTGCCCTTTTAAATAGAGCGCCGGGGTTCAGGAGTATTGAGACCCCAAAATTCGGAATCAGCAACCCAAAAAACGTGCCCTGAGAGTATTTTATAGGTGCCAAAATAGCATTTTTATAAGATTTTTGTTAAAAAAACCCTAAAAAGGGTATTTTTTGCATTTTTAGGTGTGATGCCAGAATTTCCGAGCTGCGGGACCCCAACATTCGGAATTAGCGATCCAAAAAACGTACTTTGAAGGTAGTCTTCAGTTGCAGCGAAATTGGGCACCCATGACCCGCGTTTTGAATAGACTACATAGCGTTTTTGATAATAACAAGCATTATACCGGTAAAAATTTGGGTTTTGTCGGTCTGCGTCATAGTTTAGAAAAAAAAAACAGAAAATATTTTGTATATCTTAAAAATTAAATAATTGAAGGGTATACCAGATAAAAGTTTTTTATTGTTTATTTTTCTATAATTTACTTAGTTATAATAAAACATAAAACATTAAAATTAAATATGTGCTAATGAAAACGTTGAGAAATATTTTTCAATTAGCTTTGATAATTTCAAAAAATCGGTTTGTGTGATTGCTGTAACTAAGATTAAAATGCCGTTATAACTAAGTTGACATAAAAGTTACACTAACAGACGGCACATAAAAAGCATACTGTTCGGTTTAGAATAACAATGAAAAGACATGACATACTTTTCATGGAGGGTCTGCGTGATTTACTGACCAATATATTAAGTAGGTTACCAAGAAAACCTTAAAAGGCGTACGTTGAAGACTTCCGTTTTTTGTACATGGTTTTCTTTTATTGATCCCTATTTTTTTTAAATGTTGTTTCAGAATTCAGGTACAAGTCGTTATAATCGTTATATAAATGGTAATCCTTATAAATAGTAGCGTCAGTGAATACATAACATTGCCAAAATTTGGAAGTCCTCAAGAACAGCTCCGATTTTGATAATTTTTTTTTAGTAATTTTGTTTTTTCATATTATTCAAAATCAGAAACCTTCTGGAGGGGGCAAACCCATATTTATGTTGTTTAAACAATATTTATGACATTTAAATGGAACATTTTTTTTTAAATCGCTATAACTTTTTAAATATTAATTTTTGTCATTTTTACACCAAATTCTTTTTGTAGATAATTAATTTTTTTACACAAATAGTTTTATAATAATTTCTCGTATTTTTCATAGTTTCGAAAATATCGTGAACTTCAATTTTTAAGAGCAGACATTTTACTCAATTTTCGGTCTGTAATAATTGCTTATAAGATATTTTTGATACAAAGTCCAGGAAACGAACCATTTTGCGTAGCAATTTTTTCAAAATGCAAAGAATGACTTGAAATTTTGACAGCAGGTAGGGGCAGGTAGGGAATAATCCAAGGATAAAAATCAATATCATGCCGAAGGGCGCCTTTACCTTGGGGGGTAGCTAAACCATCTCGAAAGTGGAATTTTTTAAAATTTTGACCACGGGAATCGAAAAAAATTATTTCTAAGCAAAAAGTGTTCTATGCATTTTTTTGTAATATGCATACTTTTCCAGTTATTCGCGATCGAAAGTCGGAGTTTTTCGTCGATAAAAATCAACGTTTTTTTTTCAAATAAATCAGTAAGTATGCATCTTATCAAAAGAACTATAAATATCAAAACTGTAGCTTTAAAAAAATTAAATAAAATGGTTTTTTAATTGCTGTTGGGCCAATACAAACCAAGTTGTGGTTTGTTAAAGGTTAGTTGTTATTCATCAAACACAAAATTTCAGAGTTTCAAAGGTAAATAACGCAAAATCTACGTATTTTTCGTGGAAAACTAAAAATACTTTTTTTGAAGCATTTGCAAAGACCTTTTTTTTATTTAAATAAAAAGGTATGTATCATAAAAATTAAGTGAAATATGATTAAAATAATGTTAGACCAAATTTTTTCGAGTACAAAAGTCTTCGAAAACAACCCCCTAATTACCACCTTAATTAAAATGAGTCGTAGTCTTTTTTCAATTCTCTTTATCTATCTATCATAAATACATTCTAAAATTTTAACCGATTTAAATTGCTTTATTTAAAAAAAAATAGCTGCAAGTGAAAATCAAATTTCAGAATTTTAATAAAAAATCAAAATAACTCGAAAACTAGGGAAGATAAGCAAAAATTACTAATGTGTCAAATTGAAGCTTTTTGAATTACAAACATTTTGCCTTTTTTTATTTACTGTATGACGAAAATTAAGTGAAATATAAACGTTTAAAAGCGTGTGTATAGACGAGAACTACCTTGTTTTAGCCCTTTAAACTCACCCCTTAAAAAAGTAAGAGTTTTAAACAGTTTTAATATACTACTTAATATATAAAAGAACGTTTTATAACAAAAACTGAATGAGTTATGCTTAAAAAAACAATTTTTTGGAGCATTCCAAAAGCCCAAATCGGAGCATGACGGTCTACTCATATGACACATTAGATTTTTCAATACATTTTTTAATGTAATTGTACGTATTTTTTAAATTTTATCCATTAAATAATTTTTTTACATTAATTTATAATAATGGTTTCTTTCTTCAACTAATATTTCAAAGATTAAACATTTATTATTCAACTTATTTGAGCCAAGTTTTACTTGATTTAAGCTTTAATATGAAAGTTTTGAAGGGTTTTTCTAATAAGGGGTAGTTTTTACCACTAAAAAATATAGTTATTCTTGTTTAATAAAATTTTCTTTTTTTTCAATACTGCAATTTTAAGACATTTTTAGCAGTTTTTCGCAATTTACTTAAAATTTGGAGGGTGTACCTCCAAACGAACTTCAGATTTGGATTCAGCGTATCGAAATACATAAGAAACATACTTGACGATTTCAATAAAAAAAATCGTTTTCATAATTGCAATTTTTAGCCATTTTTAGCAGTTTTTTGCAATTTACTTAACATTTTGAGGGTGTATGGGTCAAACGGATCTCGGACTTGAATAAAGCGCATTAAAATACATACACAGTGAAACCCAGTTAATGGGGATTTCAAGGGACCAAGGATTTTGTACCATTTAAAGAGGTTTTCATTTATCTAGTTTTCCAATAAGACAGGTTTAAAATAGTTGTTGTCTCATTTACAGAGGCCCCCGCTTATAAAAGTACAAATGTATCGTTAATCCATTTATACAGGTGAAAATGTTAATAAAAATAATGGTTTACCATTTACATATAAAAAATCTAATAAATATACTGCGCAAAAATTGATAAAATGTTTCACTTATACAGGGGATTGAGCTACAGAGTCCCATTTATGGAGGTTAATATCGAAAAAATCCTAGAAATGAAATATCATTTAACCAGGTTTGAAAAGTTTCATTAACAGAGCTAATTCGATAAAGAAGTGCCGGGACCTCATTGTAATTCTCAATAATAGAGGTTTTCTCACTTATCCAGGTCCCACTTAACCAGGTTTCACTGTAGATAGATAGACCTGGTCTAATGTACAGACCACTTTTTTATTTTTGTGTGCTGGTGTTTAACGACAAGTAATAAAAACCCGTTTACTTTTCAGATTGCTTTTTAAGAGAAAGGTAGAAAATCTAAGCTTTTTCGATTTGTCCTTCTGCCAAACTCTTTACAACATTTTTATCAGAGAAATTAAATCGTAAAGTTTGCACGCTATTGTTAATTCTTGAGAGGCAAAATTATATTAAAAATTTGATAATTTTTATTATCTTTTGTTTTTGATGTAAAAAAATAAGAAAATAAAAGGAAAAAGCTGATGGTTTATCATTCGCCTGAATAGTAGCGGATTTACATTAGGAGCACTCGGAGCTAATGCCCAGGGCGGCATATTTTCTGGGGCGGCGAAGTTGATTTGAAAAGTGCATTTATTTAGGTCATCAGGTTGATCCAATCAGGGCCGTATCTAGGTATGCACACTCTAAGCCAAAACACCGGGATATTTGGCAAGTATGAAATACCTCCCAACAAACGATTCAGGGTTATTTCCCGGAATTTACTAATTAAAGGCAATTGTAGGTATAAAGTTTTTAACCGAAAACTTCGTTTTTAAAAATACCACTTTTGTGATGAATTTTGCAAATTATATATTTTCTTTTTATTAAAATATTAGCCTACTATTTAAAAGAAACATGATTTACATAAAATAACTGTTTGTATTTGACTGAAAGAAGTGGAATGTAAATCAACTATACATCCTTATTTGTGGATGATTAAACTAAGAATAAATGAGTCGTAGAAAGTGTTAGACATGTTATGGTTTCAATAACACTAAAATCTTGGACGTTCGTTGTCTTTATTTGTTAATTGTTACACAACGTTTCGGTCAGTGATGTATCTCCAACCGTTTCCAAGTGATAAGTTATCACTTGAAAACGGTTGGAAATACATCACTAACCGAAACTTTGTGTAACAATTATCAAATACAATGGAAGTCCAAAGTTTTACTGTTATTGAATTAAGTCGTAGTTACAAAAATACTGTGCATAGCATTGCATGCAATTTATCTGCAGCCTAAATATTAAATAAATTTAAATAGTTACGTTCTCGCTGTAGATATCAGGATAAATTGATATTTTATTAATAATTCATACATTTTGTCAGTCTTATGGCGGATTGCACAAAAGTTAACAACGGTTTAAAATGTTTAACAAATTGTTATGTCAGTGTCATTCAATGGTTTTAGTAGCCAACCTGTCAAAATCTGACATTTCGTTAAATATTCTAAACCGTTGTTAACTTTTGTGTAACCCGCCATAAATACATTTAAAATAATTAAATTAGGAATGCATGTAGGTCGAAAATTTGTTATAAAGTTGCTGTGTTGTAATTTATTTATTTAATTAATTTTGTCAATAAATAATAATAATATGACTACGGTACTGACAACTGATAAAAAAAAATATTTGGCGGGCGCTCATTTCGCCACTGCCTAAATTCGGCCCTGGACCCAACAAGCCATCCCTGCAACTTCCTGCTACTTTCAAATTTAAAAATAAATTTCACGGGAATTTTTCTAGTGACATAAGAAAGCCTCCTGAATTATGGTCAGAATTTTTGAAAAATGTGAAGTAGTCCAAATATAAGAAAACCCCAAAAATATCGATATAATAATTTTTAGTCAGTCGTGGGGGAGCGTCCGATGCTTTCTATATTCACGGGAATTATTCTGATGATACAAAGAGCCTTCTGAATTTCGCGCCGAATTTTCTAAAGGTGTAAAGTGATCCAAATATATAAAAAAAACAAAAATTCGATAATGAGATCCGTGGTGAGTCTTGGCATGCTTTTAATTTTCATGAGGAACTTCATGGATGTCCAAAAGATACCCCTGAATTTGCCCAGAATTTTTGAAAGGTGTAAAGTGGTTGAAATTTAAAAAAACACTTTTTTAAAAATAATTCGACAACGATATCTCTCGAACAAATCAACCAATTTTGACATGTTTGGGGGCGATCAACGCGTTTTTTTTGGGTTAAGAGCTAATTAGTTTTTGGGGTTATTACAATTATTATAATTATTACAATTACAACCGTTAAAAAAACAATTTTTAAAAATTTTATTTGAGGATTTCTCAGAATCTACCGGTCGAAATTGTTTCGAATAGTATAGAAAATTAAGTTTGTGAAGCCCGTTTCGATACAAATAAAATGAGGTAATTTAGTAAGCCTGTGACGGTCAAGCGTAGCAGGAAAAGTGTGACGATTTTTTTTAACATTGCTATAAAATTTTTCCCATACGTCGATAAAGAAGTTTCACTTTAAAAATTGAATATCAGAACTATAATTTTTTGTAAAATTTCGATAATAGTGCGGCATTTTCTTCAGTGTCCAGGGGCGGCGCTAAGGTTAAATCCGGTCCTGCTCCTGAAGCAAGTTTGCTCTACTTAAAAAGTTTAACGAACCATTCTTCAATTTTTTACTTTTAAAAGTAAGATATACTTAAGAGAAAAATGAAGGTAGTCTTATATTTGAACTTTTAAAGATTTATCTCTTGAAAGGGTACTGTAATATCGTTCTAAAACACTGAAATTTGACGGCATAATTTTTACATGTAATCGTAAAAAAATATAGGACCAGGTACTGATATGTTTTCTTTATTTTAGATATCTCTATTTGTTTCTACAGGACTTGGTGAGGCTGAATCAAAATTCCCCACAAAGTGTAAAGGTGGTAATGGATTAAAATACTTATGGGGTGACGCCCTAAGCGATAATCCCAATTGTATCGGCCCAACAAATCATCCATATCCAACGTAGGTAAAATACGTTTTGTCATATCCACAAAATACAATAGACATTTTTATTCTTCTATATAACGACCAAGATGCTAAATAACGTTTTTCACCTTTTTTTTATTGAGCACAGATGAAATTTTACAAAAAAAGTTCATAAAATGCCGTATAATTTTGACAACTATATCTTTAAGTTTATTTTGTAATATATTATAAATTAATTTTAATGCCCATTTTTATATTCACATCATATTACGCGAGTTAGGGAGGGTGTACTGGAAAGCACAATAAAAACTTGTTTTAATTATTATTTGGGACATTTCTGAAACCTTTCTTTTTCGAAAGAATAACCAAAGATT
Source organism: Listronotus oregonensis (assembly GCA_019359885.1). Lineage (NCBI taxonomy): Eukaryota > Metazoa > Arthropoda > Insecta > Coleoptera > Curculionidae > Listronotus > Listronotus oregonensis. The sequence goes on from JAHBCN010011464.1 coordinate 43,041, forward strand.
ATATTATTAAATACAATTTAGTACAACACCGTTAATTCAAACCTTGCAAATTATTATTCAGATAACCCAATAATTTTGATAAAATGATATCGATACCTTAATTCTGGTAGGTTGTAACCCACTTTACCAAAATTTTCCAGGAGAAACAACTATATGCTAAAAAACGTGTGCGCAATTTATCAAGCTACAAGTATACCAGCGTCTGTTAAACGCGCATCAGGACGCGCATCATGATGCGCCTTTATTAAACGCTGGTGTTTCAGTAGTCTTTTAGGCCTTAACGCTCGTATAATGTGTGCCCAGTGAATTTTTCCACACTAAAATGCGTGCCGATTAAAGAGTTTCATACCATTATTTCGCATTTTATGAGGGGTTTTTTATAAATAGTACTTGCTGTTCATTTATATTTTAACATCTAAACTACTTGCAATGAAATTAGAATTCTTTAAGATAAACGTGGTGTTAATATTTTGTTGACACTACTACTAAGAATTATTTTTTGAAAAACTCATGGATGGGTAAAAACCAAAATGTTTTTCTTGATTTGCTTTTTAAAGACATTATTTAGAGTTTCGTTTTTTTTAGGGAAGCAATTGAGAGATCATTCAAAGGAACAAGTCCATGGCATGGAAATTTTAGAACAGCTAGGTCAAAGAAAACAATCGACCCCTTTGTGACAAGAGAAGCACTACTAGCGTCTTATGAACATAATATTGATAATCTATCAATATCCTCAAGAAAAGGTAAGATACGCGTACGTTAGAACAATTTAACCCTTTTTCTCCTCCCTTTTCACCCAGCAATCATTAATCTCACGCTCCCCCAACCTTAATAATCAGTGACACATAAAGTACGATACAGATGCACTTCTTTACAGATACGCTAAAGAAATTTACTTTCCAATTAATATCCGTTCCTTACAAATGTTTAGGCTGGATTAAACTAGACCACAGATGCCGAAAAAGAACTGGAATACTTACTAGGAATTAAAAATGGTACACTCATCCGTAGAGACACATTCAGAGATTTTTGCTTGTGACACATGAAGTGCGACACACATGCACTTCTTTACAGATACGCTAAAGAAATTCACTTTCCAATTAATATCCGTTCCTTACAAATTGTTAGGCTGGATTAAACTAGACCACAGATGCCGAAAAAGAACTGGAATACTTACTAGGAATTAAAAATGGTACACTCATCCGTGAGACACATTCAGAGATTTTTGCTTGTGACACATGAAAGAAATTCACTTTCCAATTAATATCCGTTCCTTACAAATGTCTAGGCTGGATTAAACTAGACCACAGATGCCGAAAAAGAACTGGAATACTTACTAGGAATTAAAAATGGTACACTCATCTGTAGAGACACATTCAGAGATTTTTGCTTGTGACACATGAAGTGCGACACACATGCACTTCTTTACAGATACGCTAAAGAAATTCACTTTCCAATTAATATCCGTTCCTTACAAATGCTTAGGCTGGATTAAACTAGACCACAGATGCCGAAAAAGAACTGGAATGCGTACTAGGAATTAAAAATGGTACACTCATCTGTAGAGACACATTCAGAGATTTTTGCTTGTGACACATGAAGTGCGACACACATGCACTTCTTTACAGATACGCTAAAGAAATTCACTTTCCAATTAATATCCGTTCCTTACAAATGCTTAGGCTGGATTAAACTAGACCACAGATGCTGAAAAAGAAGTGGAATACTTACTAGGAATTAAAAATGGTACACTCATCCGTAGAGACACATTCAGAGATTTTTGCTTGTGACACATGAAGTGCGACACACATGCACTTCTTTACAGATACGCTAAAGAAATTCACTTTTCAATTATACGTTCCTTACAAATGTTTAGGCTGGATTATACTAGACCACAGATGCCGAAAAAGAACTATAATACTTACTAGGAATTAAAAATGGTACACTCATCCGTAGAGGCACATTTAGAGATTTTTTCTTTACGATTTTGGCCAAGTCTAAAAAATCTAGGTTGCAAAAATATAAACCGGCAATAAGATAAAAACACATCACATCGCTATTTACAAAACTAAATTGACCAAATAAACTTAATGACAGTTGACATGAGTTTGTAGTATAGCCACTAGAATCTAGTTATTTTGTGGCTATTTCCAAAAATACCTATAAGAAACTCTCCGCATGGGTGTACCATTTTTTTTTACATAGGCGCTTATGGGAGTAACTTTGTTTAACAAAACGTAACCAGATGACGTTACGTTTTAGTCTGAAAATTAGTTTATTTATTTCTTAATTTATTTATCAATAAACGGAAAACCCCATTGAAGAATTACAAATACATTTTTTTAAATCTAAAACTAAAAAAAGTTAACATTCAGCAAATTTATAAATTGATAAATTCTGAGCATATAAGTATCAATAAAATATACTTATATGACAATCTCCAAACATAACACATAACATAACAAGCGATCAGGTACTTTTATATAGATCTGCTCCAGCAAATGCTGGACAATCAATATACCCATTCGCCAATTTATAGACAAACAAGAGATCATTAATTATTCTCCTTTCCCTTAAGTATAGTAATTTTTAGATTTTATCACAGTTAATTGTTTTTTCCTTGATATAAGGCAGATATTGATATCAAAAAAAAATATTTCCATTTTTTGCAAAGCTTCTCTTTTTGAGGTGCATAGATTGCATAGTTGAGAAATGAGAAATTAATTTAAAATTTAAACAACGTATTATTTTTAAGTGATAACGCTTTAAGAGAAGAGGGTGAAAGGGGTATGGGTTTATATGTTTTGCAATATTTCAATAATTTGGTGTCCAGACCTATATAGGGGTTGCAAAACGGGTAAAGAAATTTAAAAATAAAATTTATTAATATATCCAGTTTTATTCAAAATGGGCTGGTTTGTGCAGACAACTATAAATTTAATTTAACTTTAGTGTAAGATCATTTATACACACTTTAAGAAAACTTTAACTTTTATTTAAGAAGTTGGCCAACTGTTATCTTCTTAAAGTTAAATTAAATAATAATAAAAATGAGCATGGGCGAGCAATGTAACCAAACTTAAAATTCGCCCAGGCCGACCAACTTTAACCTTCAACCCGATTTAGGTAACGGCCAATATGGATATCTTTACTAATTATTTTATTGATTAAATTATAAGCAAGCACAAAAAACAGTCGAAACCTTGTCAAAACACAAATGGTTTAATAATTAATACCAACCCAATTTTCGTTTTTCTGCGCTTGCGTAAGGTAAATATAAATATTCTCTATAAATGGTCTAGAAATTCTTAAAGTTAAAATAAGTTTAAATAAAAGTTAAATCAGATTTAAAGTTGTCCGCATAAACCAGCCTTAAGAAAGTCTTAATATTTTTTTCTTTTTTTATATAAAAAATGGCAATAAAAATTGGATTTGGCTTGGTTTTAGATATCTTCTATTTTTATGAAAAATAAAGCTGAGAAAAGCAGAAAACTGCACTTTTTTCACATTTATATTAACACGAATGCCAGTTTTAAAACATAACTCTTCCCATTAAGTAACAGAAAAAATACTGTTTGTTTGCTAACACACATACACACACACACGCACGCACACATAAACTAAAGTATATATTATGTATCTTTGTTACAGGCAGAGCCTCAAGTTTAGCCACAAGTACATGTGGAGGAACCCCAACAAGATTATGTAAGACCCGTTACAATACAACTGCTCCAATGTATGGAGTATCCTTAACCTCAGGACAACCAGTAACAATTGTACAAAAGTTTCCTGATCTTTTACAACAAGTCGTCTTTGAGGTAAGTAAGTCCGCGTGATTTTTTTTTAGAATTTGATGCACGAATACTTAAATTTTATTTAAATTTAAAAATAAAACAAAATCCCATATGATGTTGACTTTTTGAAAGACCTTTTATATAAATTTATACTTTTTAAATTGTTTTAAACTTCTAAAACAAAATAATTTTGTGTATAAAAACCTTTTTTGTTTTTAGCTGTAAAATTAGCATTCAAAGTCGATTACCACTTTTTTAGGAAAAACATAAACTTACTTTAAAATGAAGTAAACTTATTATCTATTTATTTCAAGATGCGCCTTTATCAAAAAAATCCCTTAAATATTTAAACATTGCAGGTTTGTGAAAGCTCTGAATGTGATTTAGTTCGAGGAGAATGCACACAAACCTACGTTCCATATTTATTCTTAGTAATTCCATTGGGACCTGTAACCCTAACTGGACAAGATTATGTATTAGTAGAGAGTGGATGTGTCTGCCGTCCAAAATATGCTTACCAAGGAAATCAAGATCCATCGGTATCATCGATACCAAAACTTTAGTTTTAATAAATATCTAAGTATACAGAATCTTTGTACCTTTTATTTTGTTACCCACTGACAACAGAAATTAGCTTAAGAGACGCTTTGGCTTTTCAAAAAGTTTCTTTATACCTTTTAAACGGTATTTAACAAATAGAAACCTATACATCAAAGTATGTATTTTTGAATAGCCTACAGAGTGCCACAATTTTTTATTATCTTTTTTTAACCATTTTCTTACAATAAGAGCTTAAGTTAATGTTGTCGTTGGGTATCATGTGTTAAAAAATATGTTTGTTTAAGTGATATTTGTTATATTAAAAAAGATAATTTAATAAATACGGTAGACTGATAAATATCGACAGTAATTTCAAACCCATTAAGCAGCAAATGGATTAAGGTTAAGAATAGAATGAAAAAATTAATATATTTACATATTCAAAGTGCCCAACAAATTACTGCCATAACGGTCTAAGTATAATGTATCAATGCACAGTGGCATATCCAAGGAGGAGGGGAATGTTGGTTTTTCTTTAAAAATTTTAAATAACTACCTACGAATCTCGACAAATCAATATAAGGTAATTGTTTAAAATCGCGGCACTACCTATTTTTGTTTATAAAAAGTCGAAAAATAGAGATAGAGATATTGACATTTTTTTATTTTGTTCTATTTCACGGCGCATTTACGAATCTTTTAAGAAAAATAAAAAAATATTAATTTCGGTGTCGATTTTTATTTTAAAGATAAAAAAGATGGGTATTTTTCAAGTTTTTCGTCAATAAAAAGCATCCATTTAATTTAGCAATTTCTAGCGATTTGTTTCATATTCTATGTGTAAAGACAAATAATTTCAATTTTTTTTTCAGAAATATCAATTTTTGGATTTTTTAAAAATTTTTCATCAAAAAATTAAAATTTATGATTTTAAAGATATATATTGTTTTCCAATAAATTATCTATCTATTGATACCACACGCTTTATACTTATTTAAAAAAAACTGGTTATTTGTAAAAAAATGTAGGAAAAGATTTAAACTTTGCACACCCTGTATAAAATCTACATTGCAATAAACTTATCAATTCCTAAGTTGTTTTTTTATAAAAATATTGTTTTTAAATTATTAGCTAATTGTCCCATTTTTATTTATTCCTAATTTCAATTAACTATTTACACATATTGTTTAGTAGAATGCAAGTAGGCTTAAAAACAAATGATCCCTGAAAATATTTTTAAAAATATTTAGGCCAAAAATAGGAATTACATACTGCCCGCTTTTTGTGTTCTTAAATTTTAATTTAAATGAAGTTCGAAAACTTAAATATATATTACTAAATTTTATATTGAGAGCAAAAAAAAGTGCAAATACATTACAGATGTATTTAGCTAGATATCAAGAAAAAAGGCAACCTAGCATTAATACTTTTAAAAGACTAGAGGACAACCTAGTAGCCTATGGATCTTTAAAATAATAATAATAAATAAATAAGAAAATGATAAATAATAGAATACTAAAAACTATTACATATAAAATATTAAAAAAAATAAATAAATAATAAAACTCTTTACAAGGAGTGCAAAATTTAAATACTATGTTCAGGATCTTGATGCTTTTTTTCCATATATTTTGTTTATTTTTACACAAATATATAGTGTGTAGTATTAATAATGAGGTAATCTTATTTTAAAACGAATAGTAGATTAATATACAGGGTGTCCCATTAAAAAAAGCAACTTTGCATTATATCTTTAAAACTGTAACCGATAAAAGATAAAAATTGAGCACGCCACTGGATTCTATGAAGAATTCTATAAAAACTTGCGTTTTACCTTTTTTTATTAACGACAGAGATATGAAGGTTTACTGAAATCGCTAAATTTGAAAAACAGTCTGTACCTCTTAGACGAATAAAGTTAACTGCGATCTGTATTCATAGTTGCAGTTGTCACCCGAGAATGTGTTATCAGATTTGCTCTATCTCTTGTAGTTTCTTAATACTGTAGAAATCCATCGAAAAGGCGCCACCCTGTATATCGCTTATCGCTTTTGTGCGTTTCCAATGTGTTTCGACAACAATACCTGTTCCTTCACTGCCGTTAGGAAAAAAAATGGTTTTCTGGTTGCTTTTACCGAGATAGTGATAAATGTACATTTACATTGTTTAACAAGGAACATTTGAGTAAAGTCGTTACTAAAGTAAGTTGTCAAAAATCGTTTAAGGTACGTACCATTTTTTTTCAATGTAAATCTTAGGGTCATCCATCGGGTACAAAACGAGGCTATATTTGTGGCTTTTCCGGTATGACAACAGAATTAATTTAATTATGCTTCACTTTTACCAAAATGTAATAAAAGTAGTAATAAACGCTAGACTTTGACAGCTTTTCAGGTATGTAATTTCTCATATAAATTAAATTAATTCTGTTGTTAAAAAAATGAAAAAAAAATTAATAAAATGTATCAAAAAATTAGACGTTTTAAAAAAAGAACCAGCAAATGAGGTGACCCTTGTTTTTATTCAAATAATTTTCTTAAGGGGTTATTAACAGTCAGGAGGCTCAAAAAAATCGTTTCTTTAAGTTTTGTTTTTAAGAATATCTTTTAATTTGTTAAAGTAAAAATTTGTACACATATAACGGTAACTTTTAACTGTATTTTAACATTTTTTATTTGTAAAAATAATTACTTTGCAAGCTGCTATCGCCAGTCTCCGCACCTCTAAAAAGACATCTTGGTGTGAGCACGAAATCTCTGGACTGGATCATCCAAAATGAAAAAACCAAAAATATTTCTTACATATAGTTTTTATTTATAATTGATTGAAGAAATTAGCAAAATATTAATTTTAACAGCGGTTTCTTAAAACAAAAAAATGATTTTTGACAAAAACTTAAGAATAAAATTTATTTATAAAATTGAAAATAATTATCGGTGAGAAAAAACCACAATTAATAACTAAAAAATGAACCTAAAAAGCTTTTGTTAAAATTTGAGACCGATCAGTTAACTCTTTCAAGGGCAGAATTTTCTTAAACTTTTTACCCTAGTGGGGCAGGAAATAAGTAAGAAAATAAAATTTATTATTTCATATTCCTGGTTGATTATCCTCTGTGTTAATTATCAAAATCGCCTAGATAGACCACTATGGCGTGAAGCGTGTGCCCTTGTCATGCATGTTTTTGATTCTTCGCAAGCAGCTCCCAATTTGTGACTTAATTTGAAGTGTATGTCTGTATGAATCCTTATTATATATTTTAAATGTTTTTAAGGTATAATAATTCGTGTATACGAATATTCATTGTATAGCTTTTTATACATATACTAATTAAAAAATTAATTGGTTATAAAAACTTAAATATAATACGTTAAGTGTAGTGGCTGTATGCATTCCTGTGCAAAGCCAACCAAAGCAAAAAAAAATTCATACTATTTATTATGCAAAAAGTTACTCACAAAAAAGTAACATTAGAAAGGTTTTGACTGTAATTTTTTTTCCAAAAAAAAAGTGGTATATTTACTGTACCACTGACCCATAAACGCCAAAGATACTTCAATTACCGTGAATAGTAGTCTTCAAAACAAGACTTGTTCTTGCCAAGACATAGGGAACGCGACAGGTGAAGCAGAGGTATTTTTTCTGGATGTGCCTTGCTTTAGTGCTGCAGCCACCAAATCTCCTCCTTTTTCCATAATTCACTTAATTTTTAGCCGAAACGAGTCGAATGGTGTCCGGGACGCATTATTATGAGTAACCGACAATCCGAGCATTCGCAATTTCCGGTGCGATCCGATTGACAAAGTATTAAAAAACCGACGAGTGAGATTTACTTGTCGGCTACATTATTGTTTGTTGAAGATTTTTAAATAATATCAATAATTAGAACACAACTTTACAATGGAATTTTCTGACAGTGCAATACAAAAAGATTATACCTACAAATTTCGCACAGATCATGTTCCAGCAGTAACGACATATCTCGATAATGCTAGCAAGTAGCAAGTATGGGAAATCCATTCCTGCTTTGCTGAGTGGACTTCACACGTATTTTAAGTATAAAGAACAATAATCTTAATATTGTAAAAAAAAAGTAATTACCCGAAGGGGTAGAAAAAGTAACTTAAGAAGAAACATATTAAGAATTCTACTTTTAATGTTATATACTACTAATATATAGGAGTATGTAATAATCATTGTGTTTTATTAAGTTAAAGTTATTACTGCAAGACTAGTCATGGCTATGTGGCCGATGAGTCAGGCTGAATCATCGGTTACTTAATATAATTTTAACAACTTACCAAATACATACAGGTCTGGCAAACCAATTTCTTCGGTGCAGAGATTTTCAGTGCGATAAAAGAAGATGCCAAATTAATAGGCAAAGGCTTGAGCAAAATAAAGACAGACAGAAAACGTGCAGCGGCTAATTCCCTTTCTACCGACCCAAGAAGAAGAGGGGCCGGACTGCGACAACACACACACACACACACACACACTCAGTGATGCCATATCTCACGATTATTCGTAAGATTACATGATTGTGCTTCCGATTTTAGAATCTTACAAATAGGGAAGCGATTTTCAAATAAATCTTTATAAAATAAAATATTGCATTTAAATTAAATGAAACAAACAATATACTATTCAATTATTAATAAAATAATTTACCCCGTTCCTATAGTGAATGATAACAATGACATATCAAAAGAAACGACCAGAAATCCTTATCGCATATGGTACGTTCCACAATAATTCGTTGATTTCTCGTTTTACCGGCTACTGTTGTAAAACTCAATAAACTTTGGGTACCCGCATGTAGGTCTGGACTTAAAAATTCCTTTATTTAGATATTATTGTACCTACTTTTTGGTATATTACGTAGGTTAAGGGCAAATTGCAGGTGTTTAATATAAAGCAGAGTCTTTTTATCTAGTTCATCAGTCATTTGTAGTTTGTCAAGGTATTTTCGTGTGTGTTATTGAGCATCCAAAATAGCTAACCCAAACTATTGATATTAGTAGGTAATCAGAACCTGAACCCTTTCAAAAGGTGCGGTGCCAACACAATAGATATTTGTCAGGCAACTTATTTATGGCTGGGTTTTCCACTGAGGACTGTCATTTAAATTTTATTGCGGTCGAGAAATCAACCAATTATTGTGGAATGTACCATACAATCGTTTTTATGCGGTCATGTTAATCACTGTTATATTTAATATAACAGTAATTAAAAGGCTGTTGAATTTTTATCAGACTGCTATTCTAAAAAAACTCATGAACATTTTTAAAAACTAATGAAATTAATAGTAATCCTAATAATACAAAAAAAAACTCTAAAAATACACTAAAAAAAATTCTCATTTTAAGTTATAAGCAGGACAGCCATCCTGCTGAAACCAAATTTCCTCGAAATTAACATTTACGTTCTGTACAGCTGGTATAATTTCCTTTTGCAGCATTTGCAAATAAAATTATTTATGTTGTCTTGATCGATAAAATAATAAATACCAATTTTTAAAATAATAAACCATTCTAAAATACTAATATTTTTACATTTTTTTTGCTAAGCGCATAACTTTTTTTTAAATGAAAAATTTTATAAAATGTATTATTTTTAAAACATTTCTAAAATTGCTAATAAATATTTAACGAAATGACAACACTGTCGATAATATCCTAACGAACCGTAGGCGCCGCGCCGTCGATCGTCGTTGTATTGGAAGTGGAACAGGGGAAATTGTTGTCGTTCTCCTTTTAATGTGTGGTCATACCATATGTATCCTACTCTATTACATTAAAATTGTCCCCAAAGCCTTTGCCTTGCCAATCCTGTATATGTACCGACAAATAAGCCTGAGTCGTCGGTTACTTAATATCACATTAATCGGGTGGCCTCGGAAATTTGGGAATAAATGAATTGTCGGCTACTTACAATAATCCGTCCGGGACATATGAGGCTTTATAGCAACAAGGATGTTTGTTGATCGTCTTTTTTTTGGTAACAATATTTCGAATTATATGCAGCCGAAAATCTTCCATTGGCATTCTGGTCTGTTTAAGTGATCTGCTAATAGAACACGTGACATATGATGGATGCAAGCAAAAAATGTCAATGAGGAACTTGGCCTTCTTGTGCCAACTATTTTTGTACTATTTGTATGTTAAAAAATAATGTGTAATGTCTTTCCAGCTACAATGTAAACATTTAAAGTAATAAGGTTTAAATAAATCGCATAGAAAACCAATATCATCCATGGTGTGTTAATATTATATTTTGAAAATAGAATTTAATATACTATCTTTTTAAATTAAAATATATAGGTTGTTCCACTTAAAAAATAAACGCATAACTTTTTTACCTGACCCCGTATACTTATTTTAAAAACCGCAGATTATTCAACAATCACTATAATGAAACTTTTGTATTAGACTGTGTTATGTATCTCTTTTAATTAAGAAAATATAGGTTCATTCTGAAATGTCAACGAACTAGAATTAACGCAACGCCGGTTTGTAGGCAGGGTGTTTGGTATAGTGATCTGTTTGTTTTTGTTTTGGAAAAACGTAAACAAATTGTCAGATCTCAAAAATCAAAATCAGGAAATTATCTTCAAAATGTAATAAAATTATTTAAAAATATGTTTTTGTGTTAATATAGGCAACATCGATTTAAATATATGATATTGGAACTGTCATTCCAAGATCCGATTGTACCGGCAACAAGGTTGATTTGGACAGCTGCTGTATTCGTTTAATAAAAATTATATTAAATTAGGTGTTGTAAGGCACTTCGATGTCATTTTATCTCTTTCTAGTAGGTTGTATTATTCAATAACACGTTTTGTAAACTGACTTGATTAACAGCAATCGAATTGAGCATCTAAAGTGAATGACAAATCTTTTCTGTCACTTCAGATAATAAACAAAAATGGTTTGTGGCTTTAAAAGTATTTTTAATAATAAAGAATCATCGATTTATAAAAATGTGATTTATGATGCAATGCCATAAACATTGAAAAAGTTATTATTTTCGAAGTGATGCTATTTAGTGTGTTTAATCAATGTTGCCGGTGCATTGTGCTTAAAAAACTATCCCGCCTTGCCCCCTGAATATATTCATGCCAAATAAGGTGTGTTTACTTTATTTCTATCCAAAATTCTTTGGACAATGTCTTGGTTTTCCCCCATATTTCTTAAGCAAGCAAACATTTTGAAACTTTGATTTTACCATTTTAAGTTTGACCCAAGAAGAGCACATGACGCCTATATTACTCCTATATCACTAAAAATTACGGGGTTACCCTATAAGTGTCGAAAATGAACACACTGTACATGCATTATGATTTACCTCAACTGCGTTTCCATAAATAATATTTTGCCTTGTGCAATTAATATACAGTTTTTTCACTAAGCTTGTATTGAATTTTCATTACCAAATACCTTTACAAATTATTTTAATGTTGTTTAAAGTTTAAAATTACATATTATGTAAATAACCTTATGAGGTAGCTGAATTCATCTTATGTCATCCAAAATTGCTTAGATTGTTAGTGGAGAGTATTTGATGACAAAAATAGACGTTTAAATTTAATTAAAAAAACTATGAGAATGTAGTATATTTGAAAGAAAAAAGCATATTTGAACCACACTCGTGACAATATACATAAGTTAATTTAATTAACTATAATTCTATAAACTATACAGCAAGTGCTGAACTGGTGGAAGTAGGCATACAAAATGTATATACTCTTGGAGAAAAACTCTTGATTTTTATTTAAATATGAATAATAGTATAATTTATTTATTTTGTTACAATGTTACGTTTTAAAGATCCTAATGACATCCAAATATCATCTTTTTTAAAAATAATATTTAAATGTTGTAACTCGTAAGATTTTTTAATATATTATAATAAAACAAAATGCATTATCGACCTAATTGTAACATATATATTTGTTTTTCTTATTCTGCTTATACAAAAGGCAATGACTAAATTTACCACCAATCGTCCTGGCTATTTGAGTTGTTATAGGATCCACCAAAATTGCTTCCTCTATCCATGCCACCACCTGAAATAATTATTTTTAAATAATGTGCTCCGAAAATATCTTAAAAAAATAAATAAAAATGCATACAGTGAGAGTCCACCATATTTAAACTTAGTCACTGAAATTTTATTGATCAAATAGCGCATGAACATAGGCTGAACTTGTATAAGGAAGATAAAGAAAGTGCCGTTATAAAAAAAACCTATGTAAGACTTTAATACTCCTATAAATAAGGAATTTATAATTCTCCATTCCACTACAAACACAGTTTCTTTAAACGGAAATATATGCTTTACTGCACTGTGCAAAAAAAACAACAGGAGGGTTTATAAAAATAAGCGGATCTGCATAATAACAAATAGCCAGCCATCACTAGGTGCACTAGCAAACCCCAAGGTAACGTCCAAGCTGATATGGGAATGCCAAAAAGAACTAAAAGTCTTGGGAGAATGCAAAAGGGTAACTCTCTTGTGGGCACCGGGACATTCGTGAATAAAACGCAACGAAAAAGCGGATGAGCTAGCAATACAGGGATCATCCACACCATACTTTGAACCAGAACCTGCGCTTGGAGTCACCAAAAAAACTGCACGAGGGCAAACTAGGGAATGGATCTGAAACAAACACGAGGAATACTGGTCGAGCATCAGACACACGGAAAAGGCTTCATAACGAGCCCATCCAAAAGAACGAAGAAAAAACTACTCAGACAAAATAGCCTAAGAGGACACCTACACAAGATAGGCTCATACAATTGGGACCCAAGTTGCAGAAAGTGCGATGAGGGGGAAGAAACAGCCTACCACATCCTGTGGGAATGTGAAGCGTTGAACCACAAAATACAGGCATTATTTCGGCAACCGAAAATGAGCCCACACCAACCAGTCGCGGGGTTATATAGACTTGTAGAAGGAACAAGACTAGTGGGAGGATTGGTTTAAAAAAATGGGAGATTAGGCACAAAAATCCCAGGAGGCTGCGCTGCCCCCGGTAGTAAATTAAGACGGTTTCCAGGAAAAAAAATATTTCCGTCGAAGTTATGGTTAAACGTATTATTATCACTCTTGGTTCCGATTTTAAAAGGTTAAATTCTGATAAAACCTTAGATAATTTTTCCTCCTGTACTATTTCTTTAAAGTATAAGTTGGCTGCTAATTTCTATTACAGTGGGGTAACTATATGGTTGTTATTTAAAAAGAAGTTGTATACGCCAATTTCCTTCAATCTTTCTTTACTTCCCTCAGCGCACCCAAAACTGAAGTCACTGGCTTGTGTTGTTATATATTAAAACTGCAGGTATAATAAAATTTTAATAGAAATATGGTGTAGTGGTATAAGCTGCCTTAAGACTAAGCTAGATAATTGTTTTACCTCCATTGCCATAACCGTTGTTTCCGTAACCACCTCCGCTCGATCTCTGGTTTCTTTGAGAACTACCAGACTGCTGACGATAATCTCGACTACCGAAACTGCTTCCACCGCTTCCTCCACCATAGCCTCTTTTACCACCTCCACCCCTTCTTCCTGAACTGGGTAGACGACTATCAGAAGCAACACTTTCCATCCAACTTGGCAATTCCTAAATTATGATTTTTATATAAGGTTATTGCACAAGTGCATCAAAATTACCGATAATTTTTGAGTGACGCGTGTTTTTTTATAATTGTAAGAGTTTGTTTTCATATTTTCACGAAAAAGCCCGACTCCGCATTTTCGTAAAATTTGGAAACAAACGATTGCAATTTTTGAAAAAACACGTTGAATAAAAAATTATCTGGGTATTTTAATGCACGTGTAATTTAATTAAATATTTCCCGAATTAATTGTCAGAATATGACATTTTTTGACGTCAACAATATAAACTTGCGATGCAATTTTCGATTTCTGCAGTGCAATCACCGCTGTAATTTTGCGAAAATTGCAATCTTCTTATGGAAACTTTAACATATGAGGGAAATTATTTAAATGTTATTGAAATGTAATTCTGTTGGTGTTTAGTAGGCACGATCACAAAATTCAAAAATTACTAATATTTTGTATATATTGTTTATTTAATATATTATAAAAATGTTTTTATGATATATTAAATATTGGTATTAATTTTTTATTAAATAAAACTTAAAATACAATGGTCCAACATGTAGAGCGAATTACATCACTATGTATAAACGTCACTTTGTATCGTTTGTATTTCAACAATCTCTTCAATGTTTATCTGTTTTATCAAATAATTTGTGGTTCTCAGCAATTAACGGCCTAGTTTGGAGTTACCAAACCCAAAATCCCGAATTTTAAATTATGGAACAAGAATTTACTAAAGCAAATATGTCTAATTTGCCAATAGTTGATTTCTTAATGCTAGGACAGTTTGTTGCATCGATTAAAGACTTCTGTTCAGCAGAAGTGAAATCCGATAGTTAGATATTAAAACTGAAATACATAAAATCGGCTTTAATTATAAATATGCATTTTAAGATGTTAAATTTAGGCGTTATGTTATTGAAATCTGTAATTTATTGTAACATTAAGTTTTACACCTAAAACAAGATGATTATCATGGAGAGGGGACCTTCACCCATCTCCCAACCGGATGAAACCATTTTTTATCAAAAATAGTATGTTAAGAAATGTATTGCGAATGGATTGCGTAAAAAATTATGGTCAAGACTTTGACTAATTTAAAAAATGAAACATTTTTGATACTTCCTGTATAATGTAACTTTTTATTTTTGTATTTATTTATTTTATTTATTTATTTAAGTGATTGGTGTCAATAATACATATTAGTACTTACACAAGTCAAAATATAAAATATAAAATAAAACATTTCTAATATTAAAACATTATCACTTAAACACCTAATACAATAAGATTAAAAATATTAAAACTTAAAAAAACAATAGGATTTTATTAAGAATACATCTACATCATAAGTTACACGTTAAAAAGTCTTTAACACTGTAAAAAGCTCTTTCCAGCAAAATAGTCTTTATCTTGTTTTTATTTTTTTTAATAAAGTAATGTCTTTGAGCTCATTTGGGAGTTTATTGTAAAGCTTAACTGCAAGGCATCCAGGGCCATCTCGACACACGGCGATAAACAGGTATAAGATTATGTTTGTTTCTGGTTTCATGGTCATGGAGCTCACCATGCAGTTTGAATCGATTCATGTTAGTCTTTATGTATAATAAATTTTCCAGAATATAGGTAGACGGAAGGGTCAAAATTTTATGAGATACAAAAGCCAGTCTGCAGTCATCCCTATATCCCAGTCCCGCCAAAGTTCTAACAGCCTTTCTCTGCAAACCAAAGATCCTACCCACTTTCGCCGCATATTTTACATGACACTATTGATACACCTTTTTTTTGCCTAAATTTCATAAATAAAAATTGTAATAATATCTTTAATTTTTAACTTCAAAAATGTCTAAATGCTGTATTTATGAAATTGAAAAAAAAAAACAGTGGTATCTTAGTCCTACCATTAAAATTAAAAAATAAGAATTGACATTATACAGAAAGTATCAAAATTTTTTTAACCGACACGTCCTCGGACAGTATGGGTTTTATCTATAACATTGTTTACATTATCGATATTTAATCCTTACTTAAAATATTCAGAAGGACAGTTTACAGAAAAGTGTTTTTCAGGGACAGTGTAAATCGATCAGCATGTAAAATCATTTAAAACGGACGTCACTTAAAGTTACGCTTCATGTTTCGAAGAGGGCGTCGACTCAATATATTTGTTTACATATTATATTTTATAAGTAAGTAATTTTTATCCGGTTGGCAGATGAAAGTCATCCCTAATTCGGATCTTAAACCATTACACTTTTTTATAATTAATAAAATAAGTAGAAACTTACATCTACAAAACTTTAAAGCATATATTGAGAATTTGACACACAGGTTTTGGATCTCATTGTGCAAGAGTCAGCACTTTTTTCCATCATTTTGTTATGTAGAACGTAAATAAAAAGCTTGCCTAGAGTTTTATTTTGATTTGTTATAACATTGAAGGACCGCACAGCACTGTTATACTTTAAAATTCATTGTTTATATAAAATACAAAATATGACATTTTTGTTATGCTCCTAATGTCTACTATTTACAGATAAGTGACGTCACGAGTGACGCCATGACACAGGCGAGCATTTTGGTGAGATTTTAAAATTTTAAATTAATATTGTATGGTTCTCCTACAATTTTTTTTTTGCAAAATACTTTTTGGAAATAACACCTTTATAAAAACTCTTTAAAAACCAATCATCATTTTAATTCAAAGTAAGGGAGCCCAAAAAAACTTACAGAGACGTCCGTCAAGTCACAAAAATACACACAGAGCAGTTTTTTTTTCATTTTTTTAATACCCAGAAATAATACAAAAAAACTGTATTAGCTTTATATGATGTAATTTTATGCTCTCTAGTAATAGTGATTTAAATTATCATTTTATTTTTATCTGTTTTAAAGTACTGCACAAATAAATATTATTTTTTTCAATTTGCTTACCTGCTTTGCTTCAATAAGTAAATCCAACATTCCATTTGCCAAATTCCTGTTTCTGTCATTGAAAAATGATGTAGCTACACCAAGGTTTCCCATTCTTCCAGTACGACCAATTCGATGAACGTACTCTTCTATATCAGAAGGTAAATCAAAATTAATGACATGTTTAACATGTGGAATATCCAGTCCACGTGCAGCTACTGCTGTAGCAACTAAAATTGTGCATTGCCAGAGCGAAATTGTCTTAAAGCATCTTCTCTTTCTCTTTGGGACCTATCTCCATGTATAGAATTAGGGATAACCCCCTTGGTGCAGAAAATGTTCCAGAGAATCGGCACCTTTTTTTGTTTCGACAAATACTAGAGTCAAACTTTCGGCAGAAGGCTGACGATAGTCTGATACATTCAGCAAATCAAGCAAAAATGATCTTTTGTCGTGTTCCTCGACCCAAAACACCTAAAAAATAATTCCAATTGTAATGTTTTTAGGCACTAAATCGAATATGAAAAATATTTTTTTAATAAGTTGTTAGTACCATAGTCATATTTTTATTATTTTTTATTGACAAAATTGATTACAACAGAACAATTATATAACAAAGTATCAACTTAGATACTTAATTTAATTATTTATAATATATTAAGACTAAAAAATGTAGGAATTAATAATAAAATATCAATATATCCTGATACCTACAACGAGAATGTAACTCTTTGATTTTTTGTTATATTTAAGCTGCGGATAAATTGGTATTTTCTAAATTGATGGCAGCACTAGTTTTTTTTTGTTGCATATTATTTAATTTATTAAAGTATAAATGTTACGTTTTAGTAGGCCTGCTATGAACAGAATTTTTGTAACTACAATTTTATTGTTGAGAAAACATATTTTAAGTTTAATCATCCGCAAATAAGGATGCATAGTTAATTTACATTCCACTTCTTTCAGTCAGATACAAACAGTTGTGTTGTGTAAATCATGTCTTTTATAGTAGGCTAATATTTTCATATAAAGAAAGTATAGAATTTGACACAAATTCCACCATAAAATTGGTATTTTAAAAAAAGAAATTCTCGGTTCAAAAACTTTAAACCTACAACCTTGTACTTTAATTTTGTAAAATTTTCGGGAATAACCCTCGAAATCCACGTTTTTGTGTTGTTTTGTTTACTCCCAAATCCCCCGGTGTGTGGGGGGCGCAAATGTTAAGCCCCGCCAAGGGCGCGGTCAAACCTAGATACTGCCCTGCAAAAGAGGTCAAAAATAAACAGGTCATAAAAATGACTTATTATATTATTATGGATAACTCTCTATAGACAGTGTAAAACATAATTGTTTTTCTTTTCATGATTATTTTTTTTATGAAAAATGAGTATGACCCTTTTGAAAACCGTTTTTTGCTATGCTTTGATGGCACTGAGAATTCAGGCTTTTATATCAATAATTATGACAGGCCAATTGGGAATGGCCTAGGCTGGAAATTTAAACTAACTAAACTAATAGACATCTAAAAATGCGTTTAGGTGTAAAATTTACTAAAATAATTGTGGTCAGCTACTGGCAATTATAAATACGACAGTTGTAAAAAATCTTTAAAATATTTAATCCTTAAAATAATCATATCCTTTATTTTTGGGAAAATGCAAAAATTTAATTAGGAACTAAAAATACACATATTGAAAAAAATGGTAAACCATTTTACGTTAGGTTAAAGTGTTTCCATAGAAACGTTTGTAAACCTGATATCCAATAAAAAGGTGTAAAACCAGGATCCGTGTTTTTATACGGGGTGTCACAGAACAGTATCTTATTAACTAATTTTTCCCAAACTTTAATGAACAGAGGAGAAAACCAATTCGAAGATATGGTATCCTCGTTTGAAATATAAAAAATTTAAAGATAAATAGTTGTTTATTTTTTACAATAATACAAAAGACCTTATATTGTAAAAAAAAATTCTCGGATTTGCCAAAAATTTGACTTATTTTTTAATGTATTTTCTTATTCACTCGCTACAAGACTTAGGTCGCTGGCCTATTAATGTGGTTGTATTTCATAATATTTTAAATAAAAACTTTTAACATACATGTATTATTTTTGGAAGAAAAATGCATGCCTTATTAAAATCAATGTTTTTCATGTAAGGATCACTTTTATATTCAGATAATAACAAATTGTTTTTTACTTTATTATCTGAATAAATCTATCCCACCCAAAACACTTAAGTAACATAAGGATTATGTTTCTAACCAAAAATCTCGGAATCTTAAATTATTGATATCTAAAATTAGAACACGCTTTGTCCACAATTTTGTTTCTCATTTTTTTGACTTTTTTTTATTGATCTGTCTGGTCTGTATTAATGAAGGCTCTTTTTTCATTAATACAGAGAACTTTTTTTCATTAATAAAGACAGATTAGTAAAGAACTTGCTAAGTCAAAAAGAGAGGAACAAAATTGTGGACAAATTTCAATTTTAGATCTCAGTACTTTGAGGCAGAAATTTTTGGATGATTTTGCCCCTTACTTTACATAAGTGCTTTTGGTGGGATCTCGTTTTTTATTAGATTAATAAATGGAAAAATGGAGAGAGGGGTGCATTTTTTTTTTCAGTATACCTTGCTTTGTAGATAGAACCTAACAACTGAATATGAAGTACAAAATCGCTCATTTTACGGTCCCTTATATCGCGCCTGGTTTGGGGTCTAATAGATAAAACGTTGCAATTTTCTTTGATTAGTGAATAAAATTTAACAATTATAACCTCATAAACTCAGATTCAATTAGACTTCTAAAATACCCCCTAAATATATGATATTACCGCGTTTCAGGGCGTTCTGAGTAAAAACGTGCAGTTTTCAGGTTTTTTTAAAATTTCTTCTAAAACCTACTTACATACCAAATTTTAAGTTTCTACTCCATCAGGGAGTGCTTTATAATTTCAAGGAGTCAACAAGTGATCCGACTTAGTCAGTCAGTAAGTGTTAAAATGGGTGAATTTCATAATCGAATATCTCAGAAACCACTTGACATAACTTAATCAATTTTGTCACAGGAAATAAGAATACTTATTGGAATTTACGTACCAAATCTTATACCTTTACGTCAAACGATACCGAAGTTAAGATGAGTAAAGCATGCTGAAATATTTCGTGTAAATACTACTACTGCGTAGGTCTGGCTGAAAATTCGATGGCACACTTAGATATTTTTGTTAGGTTTTTTTTGGTCCTGATATATGTATACTTTTAACCAAAATTTACTAGAAATTGCATAAAATTATAAAGCTTTGCCCCCACAAACACGAAATCTGTTTTAACAAATGATACCCACCACTGATTTATTACTCAAGTAATGGACCTTAAAACTCTAATGAGAAATAACATGAAATATTATGTTTGCCACTGAACTAATTGTAATAGGTTTCTTAACCCATCTTTTAAGTACTTCTGTACTGTGATGATTTAATAAAGAAAATAGTTGGGACAAGGTTGCCAAACCAAATTGTCAAAATTAAAGTTTGTCTGTGTTCTTTGACCCCATGCTTATTGTTCTAACCTTTTTTTTTATCTTTAAAGTAATGCCTAAAGCCTTTTTAAAGCCTAAGTACAAGGTACAGTGGGTGCTGGGTTTTTATATGGTTAACTTATTTATTTCCCGGGTCGCCCGTGACAGGCGGCCATACTTACTATTATGCTACTTGCTCTTTACACTAACAATAAGCTAAGGAAAAAAAGTTATAGGCTAATTGGAATTTGGCAAATAGCACAAAGCATGTGTCTGTAATTGTGATTGTTTAAAGAAAAAATTGTATTACACAAATAATCTGAAAATATCTGGTATATAACGATATGTATTGTGAACTTTATTAAATGATTTAATATATTATTTTAAATGGAAGACTATAATTTATAAAAAAGTGCTATATTCTTATTTAAAAAAAATATATATAAAAACATGCAAAATTTAATTAATAAACCAAAATGAAAAATGTTGAATCTTAATAACATTTTATTAAAAACTAATGATTTCTTAGAATAAAACGAAATTAGATAAAACAAACATGTTACGATTTTTCAATCAGATGATCATAAAAGGATAAAGTGGATATCTATTTGTCGACTTCTGAGTTTGTTATGTGGCTGGAAAATGGCAACAATGCGTTGCATTTCTAAAAACGACAAAGTTTCTTATTTCCCCAATAACCCTTGGTAAGATTTGATTACTGAGACTTCACTTAATTTTCAGACAAAAACTTTATAATTTTATATATATTCCAGAAAGTTTCAGTTAAAAAGATGTTTATTTAAGAACAACTAGGAAAGTCTAATAAAAATATAGAATTATCCAGATAATAAAATTAAAAACAATGTGTTATAAAACACTAATAGATTAATTGGTCCAAGTCTTTTAGCAAATCAATCACAAAATTAATTATAAAATTAATCTAATATTTAGCAATGATTAAATAAGAATTCATCATGTTGTTTTATAAATGCCGTTTGAATTACTTAAGTTTTCCCATAAAATTTAAGCAAGTGATTTTTTATTACAGATGTGAAATATTAACATTTTATTTTAATATGTATCTATGACCAACTGTAAGTTAATAAAAAAAAAGGATAAAATATGCGACAGAAATTTATTTTGTGGTTTTACCAAGGTTATGCCTTGTCCTACATATTGGGAACTGCTAAAGGAAAAATGATATTCCTCCGAGCAGAAGCTGTAAAAATACCTATAAAAGAGGGACAGATCTGCTGCAGCTCATCGGTGGGCAAGAAAAGGAAGCTTTCCTTAGGAATGGAAAGATTTCTTTGGATTAAATCTTCCCATTCTCCAGATATGGGAACAATATTTTAAAAAGGGTTTGATTTGGGGCCTACAGAGTATATAGATTATTTCTTTGTCACTAAGTAAAGTTTTCTTCAATTTGTTTTCACACGAAGATTAAGCAGTTTCAATATATAAAAATATTTCCATAACATTTTGTTAGTACCTAAAAAGCGCCTATTTTTTTTAAATTAGGATTTTTTTAATATCATGGTGAAAACTGAGCAGATGACGGTAACCGAAGCGATTATTTCATCGATAAAATAGGATTCTGTTGACACTAAACATTTTTTGATTGCTTTTAAAAATACCGTCTAACTTAAAAGTGTTAAAAATAGTGCCTATGTTCTGTTTTACAAGAGTCACTATTTATATTTTCCCCTGCTCAAAAAAAACTTTTAGGAAGATTTATCTTAAAAATAGAATGAGGCACTGTGTTTGAAATCATTTTTCTTGAAAACCACTGAAAGTATCAGTCAATACTTTTTGTTTACGTATATTTTAAAAATTCAAACCTTTTGTGTTATGTTTTCAGATGTTGATCCAACCCGTCCAACAGCTAAAAAGATATAGTTGTCCAGAAAATCACGTGCCAACATCTGTATAGGGGAAGGAAAAGTAGCAGAAAACATTAGGGTTTGTCTTTCGCCTGTTCGTGGCATCGACTCCTTTTCCACAACCCTGCGAATCTGTACCTCAAAACCCATGTCTAACATTCTATCAGCTTCATCTAAAACCAGATATCGACAGTAATCAAGACCGATTCTTCCACGGTCAATCATATCAAGTAGCCGACCAGGTGTGGCTACTAACAGATGACAGCCGCGGTCAAGATCGCGCATCTGATCACCAATGTGAGCGCCACCATACCTGAAAAAGATAAAGAAAAGTCAAAGTTGTTATTTGTTACCAAAAACCCAACAGCATTATGATATCACTACCCTGACTCTAGTACAGAGATATATTTCAAATGACTATATTTTTAGGATGAATCACTGCAAAATAAGCAAAATTTAGTTTTCCTGCAACATGCACTATACGCAAGAACCAAAAAAACTTAAAATTAATTTAAAGATCTATAAATGTGCATTAGCTTTTACTTTTAACTTTTTGTCAGGTTATATCTAATGTAAATTCCGGCACTTGACCACCTAATAAAAAAGTTTGAAATTAAGTCTCAAGTTTAGTTCTTTCTAAGTAGGTCTAAATCCATTTAGATCCAGAATATAAACTCTAATGATAAATCCATATGGACAATCAAGGTGCCATCTGCATATAATAATAAAGTGCGGCACTAGATGAAGACATATTTTATTGATAAATAGTAAAAAAGATCATAGGTGTTATTACAGTGTGTCCAATTTTCGTTGTCATTATGGGTTTGACCATATTAATGACTACAATCACTTGAAAAATTATTCTTTATAGTTTGCATCCTATTCACTAAATGCAATCTAATATAATTCAGTGGTTTACCACCAGTTATGCGCAAAAATTTATAAAATGGTTTTAATCCAGTATTAAATAAATGTTAAAATCGAATATTGGGAGCAAAGCTATGGTGTACCTGAAGGCACTGTACAGGTGTCCAATTTTTTCGTTGTCATTATGGTGTTTCTCCGTTCTAGGGGAGATAGTTGCCGTTTACGCAAACCTGGGCTACTTTTTCGAGAAACGAAAGATGCCAAAATCAGAATTTTCCTAGCCCTCTTTGTTTTTGAGCTACAGAGTGAAATTGAAAATTTACACTTTTAGAGAATACCTCGTATTTCAACTCCCTGATTACCTATCGAAAAGGTAAAAAACACGCTTATAGAACTTTTTACATATAATTCAGCGGCGGGCTCGACTTTTTTTCAGAACTAGTGTTTTTAAGATACGACCAAAAATTATGATTTTTTAAATGGGACACCCTGTATTTTATTATGTAATTAGATTGCCCTATTTTTTGCCATTATAATGATATATAATAAATGCCACTTTTTATCTTAAGATGTCAAAAACCTTACAAATATGAAAATTTGTTATTTTTTTAGTTGACAGTGATTTCCACATTAGAATTTCCAAAAATGTTTTATACACTCTATTTTGATGATTTTAATTGAATACAACAAACATAAAAACTTAATATTTTAATATAACAAAAAATTAAAGGATATGCTCGAAATGGTTGCCATTTTCTTACACAGTTTGGTAATTCTGCGCGATGAATTTAATATTGGTGCGGGATGCGTTTGTTTCTGTCTAAAAGCCTCTTGAGTGGTATTAGGAAGATCTTTAAATGTATTGTGTTAAGTTCTAAAACTTAAATTCTGTAAATAGCCCCAAAAAAAGAAGTCTTACACAAGAAGTCAAGCGACCTAGGGGCCATCTTACAGGTCCGGGGCGCCAATCCAAGGTTCAAAAATGTTCTAAATATTGTCTAACAATTTGGGCATTATGTGCTGGGCACCATCTTGTATCGGCGATTCGCAAAGGAACATCTAATAGCGTGAAGAGTATTTTCTAATATCCAAGACATCGGCATGAGGCCACCACGAAAATTTGATATTTTATTTTGCCGTAACATAAACAAAATTCCCTGTCCTCAAGGGAAATATCAGAATGTTGATTTTACGGACCAGTATCTAGTATTTGGTCTTGAATATCCCTGCTACCTATATAACTCTTATCTGACCAAATAACAGTCCCTGCAAAATTTAAATCCTGATTTATCCTCCCCAAGTACCAAAAAAAAAAATTCAAACGCCTTTCGCATCTATAACATATAAATGTGGACAATTCTTTTTTGTAAACTTATATTTATATTTTCAATATTGTTTCAACGCGGGACTTCATACACCCACTTCCCTCTCAATTGTTCTACATGAAGATGTAAGCGCTATAGTTGCAAGCCCTAAGACGTTAGTTTCATCCATATTGCGATTCTCTTAATTGTAGATTTTTGATCTTGGCTTTTAAAAAAAAAAACAAAATTAATTAAATTTGATTTTAGTCAATAAAATATCCTTTTATTTGGGTGGCTTCTATCAGGATACCTAGTATCTTGATACATAACAAGTCAGCATCTTATAATATTAAAAATTTTCAAATTATTCATTTGCAGCCATTCTTTAAATTTAAAACTGGAAAGAATATCCTCAGTCTGATAGCGATGTTGACAATTGTAAATATTACAATTTCATTTTTTTTTTTTTCATGACTTACTGGTAATAGACATATATTACAATTTTCAGAAAAGATTGTGAACTATTTTATTTAATTTGATGTTAGTATCTAGCTTTCAGTATATTCTTTTTTTTAACCATGAAAATAGAATAAATAAAATGTTTTTGAGAATTTTGTTATAGAAATCACGACCAACTAAAAAAATAACACATCAAATATTCATATTTGTGAGGTTTTTGAGGTCTTAAGATATAAAAGTGGTAATTATTATATATCAACTAGACGAAAAGCCTGTCTCCGCCAGGCGAGAGACAATATTAAGTAGCCTCTGTCTCCGTAAGACGCCTTCCGTACGGCTAACGGTAAAAAAACAATTTTTTGCTTCTATTTTTGTCCGGGGGGGAAAAAAACGGGCTTCGTTTGGTTCTAGCCACTCTGAAGACTACCACTGTGCCAAATTTCAATTTTAGCTCGCCATAACTTCATAATCACATGGACAGAAAAAATAAATATATATACCTACCTACATATAAATATATCCACATTAAAAAAAATTATATATATATATATATATATATATATATATATATATATATATATATATATATATATATATATATATAATATAATAGAAAAAATACGGCAATCTAAAATATAGTATAATTATAAATTTATTAAAACTTTGCATATATTTATTTTCTTAATGTAATTTTAAGATATATTTACCTACCTAAATAAACAATAAATTATAAATCTTCATATTATTAGAGTCCGTCCCTAATGTTCTGTCCTTTAATACGTACTGATCGGCAGTTTTATTGTTGTCGGCAGCTATAATCCATAAATGAAGGCAAAAGCTAACAAGGTATACTTTAAGACAAACTATACACAGGTACCCGTCAAGTTAATAGGTCACTCGAGAAGTTGTACCAGCGGGTCTATTCTCGAATCTCACTTCACATGTCGAATGCTATCATAATTCGTTAAAAACCTGAAAAAACCAGTTTTTTATGGAGATTATAGAATGTCGAACGCGAGACTAGTATTCGAGATTGGAGAATTTCCGGCCAGGGCCGCTTTCACAAATATCACACCATTTTGATTTCTAAATGACGTTGAAATCTCGTTTTCCTGGCGTGATTGAAAAAAACGGATTCGGATTCAGGGCGCCAATACCATGTCCAATCAAAGAATAAAATACAGGGTGTCCCATTTAAAAAATCATAATTTCTGGTTGTATCTCAAAAACAGAAGCTCTGAAAAAAAAAGTCGAGCCCGCCGCTGAATTTTACGTAAAAAGTGTTTTTACCTTTTCGATAGGTAATCAGGAGGCTGAGATGTAGCTCAAAAACAAAGAGGGCTAGAAAATTCTGATTTTGGCTCAGGTTTGCCTATACGGCAACCTTGTATCTCCCCTAGCAACAGGAAAACCCCATAATAACGAAAATTGGACACCTGTACAGTGCCCTCAGGTACATCATACCTTTGCTCCCAATATTCAGATTTAACATTGATTTAACACTGGATTAAAACCATTTTATAAATTTTAGCGCATAACTGGTGGTAAACCACTGAGTTATATTAGATTGCATTTAGTGAATAGGATTCAAACTATAAAGATTAATTTTTTAAGTGATTGTAGTCATTAACATGGTCAATTTTAGAGTCCTAAGAGATATAACAATATATTTTTATCATCTGCTGTAACTAGTATTAAAATTGATTTTTTTATAATTGCTTTTCTTCACTTATTGTCACTGCACTTCTAAATTAAAGAATTTTTTATTTTAATAATTCATGTCAAAGTGCTGAGATATATCAGCAAAAATTAACCTATGAAATCATTTTAATTAAGTTATCAGAAATTTTTTTTTTTTAAAAATATATATATTTTGGTTCTTCATTTAAAATCATACAAATATATAAAAACATTGACATCGAATATCGAATCGGCCGATTTTTGGTAACTGCAAGAAAAAGCAGAATCAAATACGTTGCAACAGATATTAAATGGAATAAGAATACTTACACAACACATGGACGAACTCTGGATCTATAAGCAAACTTTTTGCTTTCATCATAAATCTGGGTGGCCAATTCTCGAGTTGGCGCTAATACAAGTCCAAGGGGATATTGCTTGCGACGACTTCTTCCATGCTGAATATTTGGGGGTCCATCCAAATACATCTGATTCAAAATGGGTACAAGAAAAGCCGCCGTCTTTCCCGAGCCCGTCTGAGCACAGGCCATTACGTCTCGTCTTGACAAAATTATCGGAATCGCGTACTTCTGCACTGGAGTAGGAGTATCATATCTAGCAGCTGTAATGTTGCTTCGAATAATTTCTGTCAACTGTACTTCCTCAAACTAAAAATAATTGTTTTTTAAGCAATAAGATTTCATACTAAAATTTAAGCTTAAAGTAATTCAATGTCTTTACAGAATAAAGCTAACAATACAATCCTACACATGGTATTACAGAAATGATTTAATACAGTGTCACCAATAAGGTCTACATTTATTTATTTATTTTACAGGCCCAGCCCAATCTTTAAAAAGGTAAAAAATATAAAACAAAATTATACATATCATAATCACATAATAATATATTATCACAATCAGTTACATTAAGGAAGTCAAAAATTAACAAAACATTAATGATGCCTAATATGGTTTCTAAGAAAGCTTTCAGATA